>NEWO01000007.1:902827-933155 GCA_003013225.1 Phalaenopsis aphrodite
AAATTTAATTAAATTCGACTCATCTATCCAAAATTGATATGAGTTTGACTCATAAATTGACTTGATTTTGACTCAAATAATTGTTCCCCTAATATTAAACGGGTTATATGGGTTAGGTTTAGGGTAGCCACGTTTGGGTCGTACTATTAGAATTATGGTAATTAGCTTCAGACAATTCCGATGCCAATAATGGATAAATCAGATTCAAATCGCTATTAGTGTAAGAATTGCGTCAGGAAAAAATAGCATTAAAACGAGCATAAGTAAATGAAGTAGCATTAACATTTGCATCGAACTATTTCTGTGTCGGATTTAGCATTCAAAATCTCCGTCATTATAAATTTTTGTTGGTAACTGACCAATGCAACATCAACGTCGGTTATTACGTTCGCTACAGGTTGACACATATTTGCATCGACCTAAGTCTGGCGCAAATTTGCTTGCGTTGGAATTATGTCGTCATATATCGATCAGGTAATTGCACATGTGAGGAACAAAAAAATACAAAATAAAGATTAAATTTTTGCATATATGCACATAACAAATAAGATTATCGTAATAACTTACCTATCCATCATCACAACTAAGAAAATAACCAAGTCTAAACATTAATATTAGATTTTAATAATCAAACAAGATATAAACTTTCAAAGTTCACAACAACGTAGAATGAATGTTCACATAAATAGAAATAATTATAAAAAAAAAACACCAGCCCCTCTCCTTGGGGAACATCATCAAACACATATTGAAAATCATAATCTTGCTACTCATCCTCTTCCCCGCCCTCCACATCCATGTTGACAACCCTCATATGTTGTTTGCCCCGATGATCAAAACCCTCTGACAGACATGCTAAACCATCTGCATCCATATGTTAGCCTTCAAGCATTTGTCGAAGCTTTTAATTCATGATGTTGATCTGCCTGACAAGCTCGACATGCTAAGCCTGTAACAATCTAGGGCCACCAACAACAACAAGAGAGCGCTCAACCTAAAAAACAATGCCCTTAGCACCTAGGTTGTACACCCTTCTCTTGTTCTTCCCCGCTGTCTGCATTCATAGCTCAAAATCAGATTGAGCAGTGGTAGACTAGCTATCACTGTTGCAGACAGATAGTCAGGTCTGACACGTCATCTCTTTTACTTCTCTCGAAGTCGCTCATACTTCTCCTTCTTAATTAAAATAAGAAAATTTATTGTTATTGCAAATATTAATAGCCACCAAAAAAAAATATCAAATTTTTGTACTTGTATAGATACAATGAGAGTCGTCGAAAACTTGCTATTGATTGCTCGGGTGTCGATGCGTTGGGACATGCAACACTACAATGTATGGCTCTCAGCGAAGTTGTTTGGTCTGTGTACATTAGATAATGTTAAGTATCACATAAATACATAAGTATTTAAGTTTTTGAATTTTGAGATAATCTTACCTGCCTCCAGTAGTGGTCTGTCTAGGGATCAAACATTCAATGTGAAGTATAGCCCCTTTGGCTCTTTCTGTCATCTTATTATGTCAGTTTGTCTACCTCTGGCTTTTGTTTTTTTTTTTAATTTTGGAGTTGCAAGACTGTCGAATCATTCTCTTAAGAATTTTCTTTTTCAATAAGCCATCTTACTTGAACCGTTGGAACAATTCAAAGGAGAGGAGAGATAGAAAAAGAGATAAATAAGATAAAAACTAGGAAGATGAATTTAAAAAGAAACATGGAGTCAAGGATGCACATCTAAACAAGATCGGATCGAGACACTTTAAACCGAATATTCACGAAAAAACACCTATATAAGCTTTTTAAGTAAACAAACAACCAAATCTATAAGTTCCTATTGGGTTCAAAAGCACTTTTAAAGGGATGTATCCCATTTGGTTAATTATATCTTGGGGGATGCCCAATAACACTCTCGATAAAAAAAAAATCCTACTAACATTCAAATGACAACTAGTAATGCGCGTTACAAATGATGGTTATTTCACAGGAGCATCTCAATGCTTTCAAAGTTCGAGTTGTGTCATAGGGTAAGAGAGCGGGTCTCTCACAATCTCATAAGGATGGTATTTCTACTTTTTGTGAGGATCATCAACAAAATTAACAACCTCTTTTACACTCATCATATCATTTCTTGAGAAATATATAATCTAGTAAGACTTAACAAACAATTATATTTAATGCACAAAAATGAGTAATATATGTGTTAAAAGTCATTTTTTTTCTGTTTCCACATTATATATATATATATATAAACAAAATATAAATAATAATTATAAAGCACTATTTTAGTTCCATATCATACAATAATAGTTTATATAACTCGTTTTATTATATATGATAATATGAAAGGTGTCCGGCATCACACATTTATTATGCAAGTCGGATCTTCTAAGTAATTATTTCATATCATCTGTTTCTTATGTTGTACCAAAAACAAAAAGTCAAATACAATATCATTTATATGATATAAATAAAAACATTCAAGTTGCATGATCCTCGAAAGTCGTCAGTACCAACTCATAGGCACTCAAATCATATTATAACCTAGTTTTATATGGCTTATATAACTTACATTAAGTTCACACTATTAATTATCATTTAATGATGAGCCATTAACACATTGTCCTGCGTCGAATATTGTTGTCCACCAATCAAATTATATATACCTAAAAAATAATAATAAAGTCCTAATAAAAATTTAATATGATGATGTCAAAATGCATGGACTAATTGGTGCGGTAACATACTAAAAATTAGAGTTTGAAAATTATTATAATATAGAGTAGTATTAATTCTACAAAGTATTGCTATTTTTTAATATTTTTAAAATGAAATAAATATCATCATTCGCCCACATGTTCTTAAATATCTCAAAATAATTTACATTTACATCCTCCTGCTTGCTTCTCTTATGTTATTTGTGTGTGTTGAATTCTCATGTAATGTTAAGATGATAGTTCATTACTCTACCATCACGAATTTTCTGGCACGCATCAATAATAATCATAGAGCTCTCATGAATTCAAATAAAATAATATTATTTCATGACTATAAGAGCGTTCATATAGGCCAACAAAATGGTGCAACTATTTGCAAAGTCAACAACATCCTTCATGAGAGTTTATCTATTTCTTGGAAAATATACAATGTGTTCGATAAGATTAGGCAAAATAGGCTAAACATAGCATACAACTCATTCGGTGCATGAAAATAAAATTTAATATATGCCGACTAATAACTAATAAGTCTATATGTTACTGCGCGCGCGCGCACACACACACACACACACACACACACACACACACACACACACAAGCTTCGATCATCCCCAATGCGCCTAACAATTCGAGTATCACACCCTCCACAGAGGGGAATCGAACCCCAGACCAGAGAGGGCTTACAACTGACAAGCAGATGTCCGACCAACTGACTTGAGTATGCTATATATATATATATATATATATATATATATATATATATATATATTAAAAAAGATTTAAATTTAAGGCAACCCAATTATGTTAATTAAGAGGCTTTTATATATTTTTATTTATAGAATTTTAATACGAAGGTTATCTAAATGTAAATATTAATTTTTTTTGGCATTAAATATGTAAATGTTTTACAATCCCAAAAAAAAAAAAAAAATTAGGAGAGATTATTATATAGGCGAGGGGATGGGCAAAGTGTTGCGGCGGTAAAAGGAAAATGTAAATTCACCTCAAATATTTATGACCACATGACTCTCCGGCCAACATTAAATGCAGCTATTTATTGCGTGCACCCTCATTCGTCTTCAAAATTCTGCTTCACGGTTTTAAATTGTCCACTCGTATTTTTTCGAAATATTTTTAGTTTAAAACTCTGCTCAAATTTGACAAAGGCTTTATTAAACTCAGAACCCTTTCCTTGTTTTTTTTTTTTGTTTAAATTTAATAAAAATAAAAGCACAACAAAATGAATATATTGAGATGATGAGCAGGGCAGTGTATCTAGCTTGAACATCCTAATTTTTTAAAGTCTTCTTTGATTTTTATTTGGTTTAAACTCACATTGAAATTAAGGAGCTGAGTTATGAGCCGAAACTTTTGATTGATTTTTTTCTTAGCCGGTTTCGAGTTAAAATGAATCGACACGAACTGTTTGAGCTCAAGATCATATCGTAATATTATAAAGTTTATATAATACTACGCAAAATTGAATATAACAAGCCAAAAATTAAAGTCAAACAACTTTGGAGCTAAAACAGGTCCAAAAAACTCAATTTGAATTAGTTAATTTAAATTTTGATCCGGGGTCGTGCTAATTTTGAATTGAAACAGATTCAAATAACTCAATTTGAGCAAGTTTATTTCAATTTCGAGCCAGAGCGAGCACGATTCAATTTTGTGCCAGCTCATCTTATAATTAAATATAACAAGCCGCGAGCTGATTTCAAGCCGATCTCAATTCAACTCAAAATCTGATTGTCAACAACCCTATTGACAGACGGCATTATTTTTAGTGATTCCTATAAAAATAATTTTCAGCGAACAATTTAAATGTGAAAAATCTTCTTCGAATAAAGAAACCAAAATTAAAAACAAAATTATTTCCAATTAAATAATTTTAAATGTTTACAAAATTACAATATATAAACATAATTTAACCTCAACATTTCTAAATTTATATTAAACTAAAGAGCGACAAAATATTTAAATTTTCTAAAAAAAAATTATGTGAATGTAGGGCCCGCTTTTAATTAAGTCAGAAAAAAAATATTTTAAAAAATAAATATACGGCAGCATTTTCATTTAAAAAATAATTTAAGAAATTATTATTATTATAATTGTCAGCGGCGAAGGGGTGAGACATGAACGAGCAGATAAGCACATAACTTATAATTGTTGAAGGCCAATGTTAGGAGACCCCGTGCTAATTACACCTATTGGCACTTTGACTTTTCGGATCGTCACAGGAAAAAGAAATTGGTTTAAGATGGCAACGGGCCCACCGTCAAAATATTGCAATGAATTGTGCAAATTTCGCTTTATACAAGGGCTTGAATGTCAATAATTCTCCTGCGACTTTTTTTTTTTTTTTAATCCTCCGTGAAAATGGTGAGTCCCGTAAATTCATAAAAATCAGTGATAATTACTTAAAAATGGAAATATTATTTTCAGAGTCGAATAAAATTATGTTATGTGAAGATGGCAAAAAAAATAAAATAAAACTGTCTAATAACACACGAGAATATTTCTCTCGTTGTGCTATTCGTGTATTATTGATGTGTTATTTTGTTATTATAACGTTGAGAATATTATCAACATATAATAATACTTGGATAATATATATTCTCGTGTTATCGGATCAATTTTTTTTTATTTTTTTTATTGAACTCGAAATGGTTCTCTATGTTAGTAATCCTCACAGAATATGAGGACGGATTTTTTAAATTAAAATTTAGGTCACAGCGGGTTAAACGCTCATAGTATTAGTTATCTTGTTAACTTTTTTTATTTAGAGATAATTTCTTAAAAGAGTAGGGAAGCGATTTCTGAGTCAAAAGCTACGTATGAAATCGACTGGATGGTATGTTGATTAAAAAATTTCAGACAATTTGAAAAATAGGGAAAATAAGGGGGAAAAACTGACTGAAATTCTGGATTGACAATAGAATCGGAGTAAATGGGGTTGATGGGGAAGATGGCGTGCTTTTAATTTTGTTGCAGTCAGAGGTTGGTGAAGGTGAAGGTGAAGAGCAGCAGAGGGAGAGGGAGAGAGAGAGGGAGACTTATTTGATCGAGGGTTTGGCGTCAATTGAGGGCAAGATCTGTTCATTTGGCTGTTTAGTGGTGGGTAAGAATTAGGGTTCCTCATTCTTGTTGCCTGCCTGTGTACTCATGATTCTTTGATTACATGGCTTATGATTGTTTGTTCTCTTCATCTTCTTCTTCTGATTTCTGAGTTATTCTTGTTTTTGGAATTTGGCTCTTTGGTAAAGGGTTTCGCTTGGAACCAAATCGCCTCTTTTCACGAGGAGCTCTTTTCCTTTACTTTTGAGGTGGTTTCCACTGCTCTCTTCTCTTTGTCAGTTCGTCAATGCTAAGTTCTTGTTCTAAGATTTGGATTTTCAAAAGCGAGAGCCCTCCATTCCAACTCAAAAAGTTCGTGAATGCTGGGAATCTCTAGGGTTTTGTCTTCTCTTCTTTCCCTCTTCTTCATTTCGAGACCCCGATTCACAATCCCACTTTTTCTTAACCCTTTTTCGAAAGCTTCTGCCCTGATCCACCTCTGATGATTTTCTAAGTTTCTTCAAAGGGGAGCATACATGCATCTATCACTATGGAAGCCCATATCCAACTGCGCCGCTCTGTTCATCGACAAGAAAAAGAGCCGTCAGAGAGACGGCGGCGAGTTTTCCGATGATTCTGGCAAGCATCGGAAGCCCTCCATCCTCCGGCAACTCCAGGAGAGCAAGCTGCGTGAAGCCCTCGAAGAGGCATCTGAGGATGGCTCTCTCTTCAAATCCCAGGATATCGACTCCGACGCCGGCGGCGGCGGCGGGGATGGCTCCATTGGCCGGTCGAGATCTCTCGCCCGTCTCCACGCCCAGAAGGAATTCCTCCGGGCGACGGCCCGCGCGGTCGACCGTATCTTCGAATCCTTCGATTCCATCCCGGAGCTTCAGGAGTGCTTCAAAAAGTTTATCGTCATGTACCCCAATTACCAGTCGTCAAATCTCATCGATCAGCTTCGCGACGAGGAATACAGCCACCTAGATGAGGCTAGCGCGAAGGTAAGCCTTGATTACTGCGGCTTCGGTCTTTTCTCATACATGCAAAGCTTTGAGCAATGGGAGTCTACTGCTTTTAGTCTCTCTGAAATCACGGCAAACTTGAGCAACCATGCCATCTATGGAGGTGCGGAGAAAGGCACAGCTGAGCATGACATCAAAACCCGAATAATGGATTATCTGAACATCCCTGAGCATGAGTATGGGCTTGTGTTTACGGTCAGTAGAGGCTCTGCTTTTAGATTGCTTGCAGAGTCTTATCCTTTTCAAACCAACAAGAAGTTGCTCACCATGTTCGATCATGAGAGTCAGTCTGTAACTTGGATGGCACAGAGTGCCAGGGAGAAGGGAGCAAAAGCGTACAATGCGAGCTTCAAGTGGCCGACGCTCAAGGTTTGTAATTCCGAGCTGAGGAAACTGATATCGAGCAAGAAGCGGCGGAAAAGGGACTCGGCAGTGGGGCTCTTCGTCTTCCCGGTTCAGTCTAGGGTTAGTGGAGTCAAATATCCATATCAGTGGATGGCCATGGCGCAACAAAATAACTGGCATGTTTTGCTTGATGCTGGATCTTTGGGTCCCAAGGACATGGATTCGCTGGGATTGTCACTTTACCGTCCTGACTTCATAATAACTTCATTCTACAGGGTGTTTGGATCAGATCCTACTGGTTTTGGTTGTCTGCTTATCAAGAAATCAGTGATGGGTTGTTTGCAGAACCAAAATGGTGGCACTGGATCAGGAATGGTGAGGATTCTTCCTGTTTTTCCGCAGTATTTGAGTGATTCTGTTGATGGTTTGGATGGTTTTGATGCATCTGAGAAGGACCAGGTTGATGGCCTTGAGGAACCTTTAAAGCCGGGTACCAGCCGAGCATCACAAATGCCTGCTTTCTCTGGTGCATTCACGTCAGCTCAGGTTAGAGATGTGATTGAGACAGAGATGGATCAGGATAATAGCTCCGACAGGGATGGAGCCAGCACCATCTTTGAGGAATCAGAGAGCATTTCACTTGGAGAGGTGATGAAGAGCCCAATTTTTAGTGAAGACGACTCATCCGATAATTCTCTGTGGATTGATTTGGGTCAGAGCCCCTTTGGCTCAGATAATTCAGGTCAGCTCAGTAGAGGCAATATCGGTTCTCCATTACCACCGTCCTGGTTTTCTGGTAGGAAGAACCCTAAGAGAGTTTCTCCAAAGTTGCCTTTAAAGAAGAGTCCGATGCATGAGGACCATGTGCTCTCTTTCGATGCAGCAGTCTTATCAGTCTCACAGGATTTGGAAAGAGTAAAGGAAAACCAAGAAGAGATGCCTCATATCAGTGAGATTCAGGAAGAGCCTGATAATGGCACTGCTGGGCGGAGAATTGTGAAATTTTCTTCTGCCAATGGAGGCAAAACTGGCACTTTTGGGCATCAAACCTTTCAAGAAAATGGTTCAACATCTGAAATTTTCCAGGAGGAAGGTGTAATGGGGATTAAAGAAAGTGCCATAAGAAGGGAGACTGAAGGCGAATTCAGGTTATTAGGGAGGAGGGAAGGAAACAATTCCCGGTTCAAATGTGGCAGATTCTATGGTGTGGAAGACAGTGATGGCGTTGTGAGCATGGGCCGTAGGGTTTCATTCAGTACTGAAGACATCAAACCTTCAGAAAGGTTCGGTCACAATTTGGATGCAGGTGAAGCTTCTACTCATAATCCCGCGGCTTCTGAAGCTGCCAGTGCCAGCGACTATGAGGATGATCAAGAGTGGAGCAGAAGAGAGCCTGAAATAATTTGCAGACATATCGATCATGTCAACATGCTGGGCCTAAACAAAACCACCTCACGGCTCCGCTATCTGGTCAATTGGCTTGTGACCTCATTGCTCCATCTCCGATTACCGGCATCCGATGGGGACGATGGGATTTCTCTTATTCGCATCTACGGGCCAAAGATCAAATACGAGAGAGGTGCCGCTGTTGCGTTTAATGTGAGGAATGTGCGTGGCGGTTTAGTGCACCCCGAAACTGTCCAGAAGCTGGCCGAAAGAAATGGGATTTCATTGGGAATTGGTTTTCTCAGCCATATAAAGGTGATGGACAACGCGAAAGCACTTCACGGGGCGGTCGAATTGAGCGACCCTTCCTTGTGCGGCCCCGTGTCGAATGGTCGTCGGGACGGTAAGAATGTTACGATCCGAGTGGAGGTTGTTACTGCTTCGCTAGGATTTCTCACGAATTTTGTAGATGTGTACAAGATGTGGGCTTTTTTGGCCAAGTTCCTCGATCCGATATTTGTTGAAAGTGATGGCTTATCAACTGTTTCAGAGATCCCGGAGACATAGAAAAGTAGATTGAGATTGTGGTTTCTTCGTATTTGGGAGACTTGTTTGGGTAGACCTCAGATTACAGTTCACCATGTGGCTGGAGTGGTACATTGTATTCCCACTTTTGAATTTATTTATTCTTGGCAAATTTTCTAGTCATGTATCTTATTATATCATGCAGAGTTTGCTTATGGATTATGAATTGGATGTATATCTGGTGGAGCTCTTTTGGTTTCTGTGATATTGTAAATCTGAGGCTAAACAAACAGGAAAACTTTTAGGTCATCAATTAAGAATTTTGTCATTATAGATCAAACAAGTATTTTATGTTTTGTTAATTATTTTTTTTAATATTTTTTATTGGCTATAAGACTACTTTATCTGTTTTAATGATGTTTATTTTGTTATTTTGAGAGTGGCTTACATTTTCATCATGTTTAATTTTTGTTATTTCAAACTCGGCGCTTCTTCTGTGTTCTCATAAGGTACATTTACATACCACACAATTCTTATGTTTTTACGCTTCTAACATCTAAACATTCATATTTACGTGCACACACTAAAATAGTTGTTGTCACATAAAACATATCACCATCACTATCTTTTTAAAAGTGAAATGCACTGTTTCATGCATGGGTTTATGACACCAGAGTGTTATAAATGTAAATATCAAATTTTTGGTTATTAGATATGTAAATACAATAGAATTGTGTGGTGTGTATGTTAATATCCCTTTTTATTAAACAATGATGGAGCAGTTGATCAGTTGAATCGGTTAGCAGAAGGAAAGCTAATCTGTACTTAAAATACTGAAAGAGCCATAATCTTCACCTTCATCTTGTCTGGGGATTTGCATTGAAAAACAACAAAAACAGATATTTTGATAGTGATTGTTTCTTATTAAGTTATGGTTAGTTCTATACTTTTGCCATAATACCATTTTAAACTCACATTTTTAGATCGGATTAGTTGTTGATTACTCAGTTTTCATATGGACGGTAAAGTGTTACCTTTTTTAAGCCTGTTTTCAAAAATCTCTCTTTCTGAGTTCCATTTTCTTTTATGTTAATGTTATCTATATGAAGTCAAGATGTCTATATTATACTCATTATGGATGCTGCAATCATTCACTAATATGGCCATTATTTCATTGTGGTTGACTGCAAAATTTTGGAGCTTAAAATATCTTCGCAATATGGGCAGCTCTATGTTCCTTGTACTACTATCAGGACAACTAGCAAATATAGAAAATTTCTTCTTTAGCCTTTTTTTTTAATTGCTGGAGATTACTTCACCTCATTGTTTGAATATATGCATACTTTTTTTTTTTATCGCAGTTCATGTTCTCATCATGATAAGGAATTCAAAGAAATTATATGTTATAATTAATTTGGCATATATAGCCTAGGAGAGGGAATATTAAAGGAAGGGTAATTTGGGTATCATAAAAGTTTATTAATCTGAAGAATTTCTTTCAAACTAATTTTCATGATTTTTTGACACTTTTTTGCATCTGGATGAAACTTTATATCCTGGCACCCCTAATATGCCTAACAATTCGAGTATCACCTCCTGAAGGCCAACGATGTTAGAGGGGTTTTATACCGTGGATGCCAACTAACAGACCGGGATACACGATATATATATATTCATTTATTACTTTCTTTTTTTTTTTTGTTTTACTACCCTTCTTTGTATTCTCTGTTCTCTATATTCCAACTCCTAGTTAGTCTACAAACTTTAAAAAAAACTATATGGATTTGTCTGGAGAAGTAAATGCATTATGAATCTCTGAGAAATAAAATCTGGTTGGTCTGCACGCCTTATTTGCCGAGTTCTTCAATTTCTAAGCTCTCAGTGTGGAGAGCATTTAATTCCATCATCTAACTGTATGGTTCAGTAAATAATTCAGCACTTTTTTTCTACTCAACTCAACTCTCCATCCCCTGAATTGCCATGTGGGACCACTAAATATTGGTTTGGGGGATTCATTGGTTGGAGATCCTCCAAAGTAGGCTATTCAGTTTGCCGAAAATATAATGTTGAAATACAATGAAAAATAAATGTAGTGTTTTGAAATGTGAATAGTGTTGTTGTGATGAATAAATTGTATGCATGAATTTCTATTTTTGTGTTTGGGTTAGTATATTTTCAATTGCAGTGTAAAATTCTTTATTGGAGATAAAAAATGACTATTTTCCATTGTTTGCCAACGGTGGCTATTGCTGGAGTTTGTGTACAGCAGTTAGCATTTGATGACCAGCGGTTGCTTGCATTGAGGGTGATGGCAACAAGGCTGGTGGTGGTTATGGTGGTGAGCGATGATAGTAGCGGTTGCAGTTGGCGGCTGCCGGCTGCCATCAACGGGAGGCAGATGCAACCAAATCAAAGGCTTTCGGTGGCGGCAGGCAAATATTTTACACAAAAGGTGTAATTGGAAATTGGAATTCAACCAAATCAAAGGAATGTCAAATACATTAACAATGAAATGAAGAAGGAATTCCAAATAGAACTTCTTTATATGTATTTGTTTTCCTCCAATATTGAATTTTCAAAATGAATGCATTCATTTTGAATTGTGCACAGAATTCCGCCAACCAAACCTTTATGTTTGTTTTTTCTTACCTTAGTGTTTTAAAGTATTTATTGTCATTTTTAGAAAGTTACTAGTTATGGTGATTAAATTTGAATGTAGATTAGTCTTGATTGAATCAGGAATTAAGTGTGCTCGAGATTGGATTGAAAAGTATTTATTTGTATTTAAGTCTATCCAATCTTAATCATATAAGTACTCCACAAATCAGATTCAGACACTATTAGATGCTCCAATGACTGCTATGAAATAAATTGATATGCAGAGAATGGAACATATTTTTTGAAAATTGGTGAAAGGCACATCTGTCTTATAGAAACTGCAGAAGCTGTTGATGTGTCTCCATCAATCCATAAATAATAATAATAATCTTCAATGTCTCATTAGATTAGGTGGAGAATCTTATTAGTTTGATAAGGTCTCATTCATTTTTTTTCCACTAATCAATTCAACATATCACCATAGTTGAATTTGATTGTCATTAAAGAAAAGTATTCATTGGATTTGTTTGTTTAGGATTATTATAGGTTGAATGGCATTGCAATGTCAAAGGGGAACAACTGGGGAGATAGTCTGGACAGTTTAAGAATTAGGTCAGCTGATTATGCTCATTTGTTTGAAAAACAAGCAGCAATATGATGTTAATGATTCCAATGGTGGCCCATCTGACTGTTTAATTTTGAAGTTTTTAAGATAATGATTTTTTTTTTGTTTTTAGAATTTTGATTAACTTTATGAAATGGATTTGGTTATAATGTTAATTATAATAGTAGGTATATTAACTTTTATAATGTGTATATGATTAAGAGGGAACATCGTTACTCGCTATTTTACGCTCTTTTTAGCTGTTTCGAGAGTCCAAATAATGATTCTCCTATATGCTTATAATGGAGGGATATTAAATTCTTCCAAGGGTCTATTTGGGGCCGGTACATCAAAGTAACTGTAGAAAAATATTCAAAAGTTATGGCGGTTATTACAATTTTTCTTATTTTCAAAATGTCAAACCCCAGGTTCAGGACAACCACCACATTTAGCTAAGCCAGGTTTCAAAATGCAGTTTTCTACCGCAGTTTTGCCAAATACATATAGTACCGTTATAAAGTACTTGAAGACTGAGTTAGAAGACATTTATCATGTGATCCCAAAACATATTTTTAATTCTATTCAAGTCTATAAAAATTTTCTTAAAATCAATAGTTGATTTTTCTTAAGATTCTCTCTTTGATATAAAATTTGGCAAAATATCATAATAGCAATAATTTAATCAATTTTTTGCATTTTAAAGAAAATGCTCATCATATCTTTTGAAAATTTTATCATAAGGCAACAATATTAATTAAAACATTCCATCATCACGATAAAGAGAATGTACAACAAAAACCAAAAAAAAAAAGAGAAAAAAGAAAAAGAACATGCAAGAGATAAAATATGTATTTCTGACATGAATTTTGTAATCACTCAATTGGAACACAGAACATGGAGCGACAGAAGACTTTCAGAGCCTGTTGGCGTATGTTAACATAAGCAGAAATTCAACTTCTTTCTTGTCTTTCTAGGGTTTGTCTGTTGTGAAAAGGACAAATTCAATGTCAACTTCCTCTCTGGCTTCCACTATGATTTTTTTTTTCTTAATTAGTTATGCATTTAACAAAAAATGTACCAGTCATGATTTTTTGGTAAGAAGAATCCTAAAAAAAGCTTCCCTAAAGCTGCCTTCAAAGAATGAAAAACCAAGAAGATAAACATCATATCAGCGAGATTCAGGAAGAGCCAGATAATGGCACTGCTAAGAAGAGAATGGTGAAAGTTATCTTTTTTCAATGGAGGGAAAACTGGCACTTTTGAGCATCAAAACTTCCATGAAAATGGTTCTTAACATCTGAAATCCTCCTGGAGGAAAGTGTAATGGGATTCAAGAAAGCGCAATCAAAAGTGAAACTGAAGTTGAGTTCAAATTATTAGGGAGTAGGGAAGGAAACAATTCCCGGTTCAATTGTGGCAGATTCTTCGGTTTGGAAGGCAGTGATGGTTAGATCCATCATTTTCACTTCATATTGTCTGCAGAGTTGCATTGAGAAAACTACAGAGCAAATTTTTTTATAGTGATTTTTCTCTTATTTAAGTTATGGTTAGATATATAAATTTGCCACAATTGTGACTTTTTTTACTCGGATTTTTAGATATGACTAGTCGTTGATTACTCAGTTTTCATATGGACGGTAAAATAATAACTTTGTGAAGTCTCGTTTCAAAGATCTCTGCTTTGAGTTCTACTCTCTCTTATGTTATCTATTTGAAGTCAGGAAAAAAAGAAAGCTCACCTTTTTTTTTCTTCATCTTTCTTCTTCATTCCAACTTTTAGGTTGTGTTTGGAACAACCGCAACTTATTAAAAAACTATTGCGCAACAGCTGTGTCAGGAAGCTGCTGTGGAAAAATTGATTGTTTGTTTGTTTTTTGCAGTTTTACAGTCGCTGTGCTGCAACCGTTTCTGAACAAATGATTTGTTTGCCCTATATTATAGTGTTCTTTATTACAGAATTAATCTTGCTAGCACATTTCATACTTGAAAATAAATATTTAGTTTTAATGTTACAAAATAAAAGCAAGCACCTCACAAAACTGTGAGTAAAACAAAAATCAAAATCAATAAAAAAAGATTATTAAAAAAATAAATAATAATATGATAATATTTTTTTAAAATATTGTTGGTTAATATCATGAGAAAATCCTTCTTCTAACGATCTACATCTGATCACTATCAGCGGTGGAATCCTCAAACCAATCTGCCCAACTAAAGAAGTCACAATTCTCTGTTTTTTTCGTTGGACACCTATAAAATTGTCTCTCATAGCTATCTGGATATCGCAAAGTAAGCAAAGAACATTATAATCCAAGTAGCAGTATAATGTTTTAGAGGTACCGGGAGTCATAGAGCTCATAGTTTTTTAAGGTTTAAAACCATAATGCATAAACCCTTACATGCAACAATAGTAATAAAAAATAATAGAAATACTCAATTCAAGTTTTATGAAACTATGAGGTTTTAGAGAACATAATATAAATCAACAAATTTGTCACTACAAGAATACGGTAGAACTTAACAAAATATGGGTTCTTGGTTGCCTTTAAACCATGTAATATCAAGCTCATATGTGTCACATATGCATATCACCAACAAAGGTCATCTAGGAGAAACTCAAAAGGACTGAAAAAGGAGAAGAACTCAGTTGCTTTCATTAGTATTTCACACGTGTCAAGAAGTAATAGCAATTTATAGGTTATCCAGAAGAACCCATAAAGTCAAATTTCTCATTATGCATAACATAACTGTAATTCTTCTTCTATATGTTTCTCTATTCATGTCATTCATTGTTTATACAACTACCCCATTAAAATAACTCCAAATTAGCTAGAGCATTTTGAAACAAACATGTATCTAACAAATAAAATTAAGTATAATGAAAGTAGCATATAACATATTCCCAGAAAAAAAAGTGTCTGACAAAAAAAATTAAATTCATGCATCCCAGTTGCCAAGAAAATAACACAAGTAATTGACTCTATGGTCAGGGATCATCGACATAAAAAACTCTCTTCTGGTCGGTTCTTTGAGGAAAATCGTAGAGAACAAGTAAAATGACATGTGCGCAAAAATTTCTAGAGTTTCTTCCGCATAACTTGCTGAATAGAGGTTACTTATGATGTGCTAGGGACATTGGTGCATAAAGCAATCAACTGTGAAATTTGGCCTCTAATGAAAATTGTACCTTCTTTTTCCTTTTTTCTCAAACGCATGACGATTGGATCAACTAGTAGATTCAACTTCATTAAGGTTAGGGTTGGGTTCTTCATTGGAGCTGATAGTTTGCTCGACATCAACATTCTCATCTCTATCAGCAAACCATCTTTCGCTTGGGGCACATGCATGATTTCCTGCAGCCACGACTCCACCAAACATACGATCCACCTTTTCTTCAAGCTCAAGGTCAATGACGCTAAATCTAAATGTTTTCGTATTTGACACAACCTACAAAATAATGAATGATTGTTATGTTGATGTAACTGCAAGAAATATAAATGGTGAAGGACATGATGTTTCATAAATTATCACCTCTAATCTCTCAACCCACCATTTCTCTAAAGCATCGATGGTTCACTTTATCAGTTCCCAACCCAAGCTCGTCGATCATTGCTTCAACTCTTTCCATATTTTTTAGTTCTTTTTTAAATAATCTCACTTACTTTTCAATTGCATCCTATCATATTCCCTTCACGCACTTTCCTTAAACTTTGTTATTATATTCTGTCAGCCCACCTTGTTAAAATGAGCAGTTGGTAGTGTTGATATAACAACACTACCACAACCAACCCAACCCGCCACCACCACACCAACAAGCCACCACCACCAAACTATAAGCACTACAACAACCACCACACCCATTTACACAACACCACAACCACCACACCAACAAACCAAAACACCACAACACCAACACACCACACCACCACACCACACATTGCAACCCACATAGGCCACAAACCATTTCAATTCCTCCATAGAAGAAACCACAAATAACGAACATTATCACAAGAATAAAGAATGCTTTAATTCCTTCATAAAGAAAAACCACAAACAAAAGACATCGTCACCAGAAGATTGAATGCTTCAATTCCTCAATAAGGAAAAGGCACAAAGCACAAACAACTTCACAAATAGTCAAATTTTAATAAAACATTACCAAAACAACAATGATTAAAGGGCCAAAATTCCAAAGAACTAAGAGTCAAAATCACAAAGATCAAAAGGCCAAAACAACAAAGATCACAAACAACCAAAATTCACATAAAGAAATAAATGCAATCGGAAATTACCCCCATTTCAAAGCACATATTCATAATTTTTCATAGAGCATAGCCACAACTCGAGAAAGAGCAGTCCATGTGGCTTAAAGCCACAAAACACAAAAAATAATTTGCATAAAAGCAAAAGAGAGAGGGTAACAAATACCAGAGGAAAACAAAGAACAAGGGGACTCAACAAAGAAGGCAGTGATTTCATTTTCCTACCGCAAGGAGGCCTAAGTGCCCAGAGAAATGACTTGAGAGAGGAGTCAAGGGAGCTACACAAAGGAGAGGAATTTCCTAGGGCAAAGGCACGAGAGAGGAGAAAAGAGAGCTGGAGAGGAGTTGCCTAGGGCCAACATTGCGATTTCGGTGAGGATTTAGGGTAGAGATTTGAGAGAGGAGGAGTGGGACAGAGGAGGAAATTACCACGTAGTTTCGTAATAAGCCAACCAAAGAAACACAATAATTGTCCCTATTTATTATTCATATTGCATGCCCTAATTTTTTGTCTTTTATGATTTAATAAATAGTAGTCATTTATTATGTTTGATTTGTCAAACTCACTCATTGATATTTTTGTATAACAAATTCTACTCAAACAATTATAAGACTTCTTTTAGAAGAGCAAATCTTCCAATTCTAGGGTTTATTTTTAGTATTTTTAGTTTTGTGTTAGTTTTTATTTTTTTTCTTTTTGATTTTGGGTAGCTGTTTTCCGATTGTCATTTTAGCTTGTTTCAGTTGGTTTTTTTTTTTTTTTTTAATTTCCATCATTTATATTAGTTGAGCTCTTATTTATGAAATAAAATGATATTTGATTGTTTATTTCTACCATTACTTGCATTAAATCTTTCCTTTTAAGAACAAAAAATATACTTAATTCTTTTCATCACGTCCTACATTGCTCGGTTATATCGTCTTCCAGACCCAGAGTGTGACATGGATGGCCAAGTAAGTTTCCACCAAAATACTGCCCGAACTTTAAATTTTTAAAGAGTTGTACGCGTTATGGTGATGTTTAGCTTCTCTTATTGAGCTTGTTTGGATTGAATTTGAATTTGAATTTAAATTAGTCCAAACTGAATCAAAAATAAGTGTGCTCTAGATTGGATTGAAAGTATTCTTTTGTACACAAGAATGCACATACACAAAATTATGTATGTATTTAAATCTAAATGAATGAATGTGCACATATTTATATATGTACTTTGACTTGAATGAGTTAATATGTTCATAGATTCATTTATTTGTGTGAATTTTCATACGCATTAAGTTCATATTAATCAAGATTAATATATATATATATATATATATATATATATATATATATATATATATATATATATATATATATATATATATATATATATATATATATTATATATTAGATTCCTAATTACATATCTAACAGCTAAATTTTGGTATTTATATATTATATTAGATTTCTAATCACGTCAAAATTGATGCATGAAAAATTGTATTCCAACTTAATAAACCTAAAATTAGTGATAATTTTGATTTGATACTAAATCTTTGTATGCTATGTCAGTAAATATAAGAATTTGGGTCTTATATTTAAAAATATGTAGTAATTCTGTGTAAACTCCTTTTATTTAACGGTGAACAATAGAAATAGTTCGACTGTGACACGCATAAATACATCGGTTTGGTAGCTTAAAAAGGTGACTTGAGTGGTTAATTTATAAATATCAATGTTTCTGGCGGTCTGTATGCAATCATCCCAAGATTTTTTTTAATTCAATCCAATCTTAATCAAATATGTACTTCAACAAATAATCCTGAAATTTTATCCTATTAAATTTATTTCATAAAATAATTAAAATTCTCAAGAAAACTAAGGGGGAAAAAAAAAATCAATAGGTTACACAATTCAAAATCAGACACTTTCATGGGCCACAAATGGAATCATTAGCATCATACTGCTGCCATTTTGTCAAACATCAGTATTAAGGCTGTCAATTTGGCTCATTGTTCGTGAACAGCTTGTGTTCGACTCGTTAAGCAGCTCGTGTTCGGCTCGTTCGTTAAGCCTAACGAGCCGAACACGAACAGTAGTTTGTTCACTCGTGTTCGGCTCGAAATGACTCGAAAAAAAAATTATATAATTTTTTATATAACAATATATTACATATATTATTTATATAATAATATATTATATATATTTATGACTAAGTTTAAATCATAACAACTCATGTGACAATGTGGTTAGTGTCTTCTTTTGTATAGATTTGATCAATGTTCGAATCTCACACTTTACATCTATTTTTCTCAATTTTAGTTTAACGAGTCAATTTCGAGCCGAACACGAATATTTAAATCGAACCGAACACGAACACACTGTTCACGAGCCGATTTCGAACACGAGCTATTTTGAACGAGCCGAACACGAGCCAAGCCTGAGCTCGCTCAAGCTCGGCTCATTTACAGCCCTTATCAGTATAAAATTATTGAATTATATATTCTGATCTTTATTGTTTTTTTATTCTATTTAGCTCTATTTATTTCAATCAACTTTCCCCATTTTTCAACAATCATGTCATGTTAGCATGAATTGAGTTGATAAGATGATATTGTTCTTTGATTTCTCCCTATAGAGATCATTTAGCATTTTTAGGAAATAAAGACAATGGTAGTCATTAATGGTGAAAGGGAATCACACCTTATAATAAATTTTATTTTATTTCTATTAATTTTTTAAAAAAAATTGTAAAAACTTTTTATGGAGTAAGAAATATTGCATATAAAAACTTATTAAATGGTATTAAATTCCTCTAAGGCTCTATTTGTAGTCATTATAAGGAATGGGTTTGAAGACAAATTATGTCATGATCTCAAAAGATATTCTTAAACCCCATTTAAGTCAAAAAATATTTTTTTTAAATCAGTAAATATTATTTATGGCCGCTATAAATAATGGGTTTGAAGACAATTTACAACATGGTTGGGATGACGGTGGGTGACTGCGAGTATATGGTCGGTGGCAGCATTGTAGTGGGTGAACACGAAGGTGTCACCATTAATCACTCAAATCCGACAAATTTCAGATACACTCGAAATGAAGCATTGATTGTATTAGAAATTTATCGTAGTTTTCCACCGAAATTTTTCTTCATCAAATCAAACAAACAAAATTTGGAATCCCCTGCATTCCGAACTCTAAACTATGTTCTTTTTTTAGGTTTTCTGAATGTGTGAGGAATGTAAATACTGTGAATTGTGGAAGGAGCAGTACAAAAAGTTAGAGGAAGATTTCTATTGGGGCATGTTAATCCAAGGAGGATGCATTTCTCTTTCTATAACTAGAGATTTCTCAAAATATTTGGTATATTTAATAGCACTGAATGATAATAATATAGAGAAATTGGATGGTGTTTGTTATATTACATTACTATGATGCAATGAACATTGATATTTTGATGAAAAAAATAGCTAAGTTGAATGATACTAAATATTGAATTGCACTATAATGTTATAGAAGAATGTAATAACATGTAGGCTTAGAAAAATTTCTTGATTAATTTTAATGCAACATTTTTTTTTATACTACACATAAAAAGAATGTTAGAAAAATCATTTCAATATCAACAATAAATAAAGTATAAAACACTTTGCATTAAACCAAATGACACAAACCAACTAGAACAGTTCAGATCGTTCGTTACCTGATAGAGTGATCTCTGAAAAAAAATAGGCCTTTTACAAATATCAAAATGTTTTAGTCTCCAGTATTTGATTTTGTATCCAAGCTCCGATTATGTCCATTTTATTTAAATATATTTTGCATCATATTTCAATAAAACAGCCAAAATCGGAGCTTGGGTATAAAATCTAATGATGGAGACTGAAACATTTAGATATTTACAGAAGACCTATTTTGTTTATTAGAGAATGCTCTAAGACGTAACTAACCATTTGATTTGCATTTGTTGGTTTGTGTCATTTGGTTTAGTCCTTATGTTAAATGGGTTATACGAGTCGTGTCCGGGTTGGTTGGTTGAAGACATGTCGTATTTGGGTCGGGTCAATCTCAAGTCACACCCAAAGCTTACTCATGAAGCCGATTTGACACCCTTACCTAGAAAAAAAAATACGTCTGGATGAGATAGATGTGAATTAGGTGTGGATCGGTGATATTTGTGTGTTATTGATTATATTGTGGTGGTATTATATTATTGATGGTATTGTGGTGGTATTGAAATACAATACCACCCCAACTACCAAAATATCACGGTCTGCAAGTACACTGGACGTACACAATATTCTCTCCATTAGCTGAGACTATCGACAATGAATGCATTCGTCTAAATAATAAAAAATATAATATCAATAATAAGGAATAAAAATAGTAATTGGAATATCACCATATAAATGGTCACCATAATGCATATAGACCACAGTAGTAGTAGTTATGATATTGCCACATAATGGAGAAGTTGGAAAGTGCGGGGCTCATAATGTTGTTCAAAAGTCTTTGCATCTCAACTTATATTTTACATAATAAGAATATTGTGTTTTGGGCATGTACCAAGAGGAAAGGGGGATATTTTGCACCCATTCTCACCATCTTTTCCCTTTGCAGCCCAAGCAGCAACACTATTTCTCTCATTTTATTTTTATTTTTATTTTCTCGTAAGAAACAGGGAGATAGGGAGAGGCTGAGAGAGACAGCACGCACAGAAGGCCGGAGCAGGTAAATCATTTTATATGGAATCTCACCTTTTTCTCATTTGAGAGGGCAACTTCAAATGAACAACTTTTAGTGTTTTTTTTCTTCTCTGTTTAATTTCTTCTCAACTTTCGTCTATTATTTGCAAGAAATGATCCTTTTTCAAAGGCATCTGAAGCAAAGAAGCCACTCACAATGAAAAAAATGGCAGCTTTATTTACAATGAACTGATCGTCCTGCTGTGTTCTTTAGATTAGGTTAAAGTTCTTTCCTTCTTCGGTTATTCCAGTCGAGTTTTTCCTCCTCGAAATACAGGGTCGAAGATGTCCAAAATCCAAACTTTTCCTCTTCTCGTTCATTTTTTGCGGTAACATTTTGTAAAGAACCAGATCCTGCGATGCACTTGGTATTGTAAAGAAGAGATTTTTATTTATTTTTTCCACTTTTGCCTCTGTTCTCTTCTGTTCTCTTAGGAACTAGTTATGTCAGTGTTCTATGAGTTCTACAAGCTCTTTTGAAGCTTCGATGTTCCTGATTTCTTAGCAAAGATTCACATTTTTATTTATTTTCCCATACTATATTCGATTTGTCTTCAGTTGACCCATTCCATTTCTCTAGTATTCGTTTCCAAAGCTTTTTTTCTGTTAAAAGATTGCACATTTTAATTTAAAAAGTAGTTTAAAGATTCAACTCTAAATTCTGCTAAATTTTCAGGGTTTCAGAATGGTGGAGGACTGCAGGTACTGTGAAAAGTGGAAGGAGCAGTGCAGAAAATTTGAGGAACATTTCTATTGGGGACATGTTAATCCAAGGAGAATGCATTTCTCTAAGTCTATGACTGGAGATTTCTCAAAATGCATGGTATCTTTAATCCCTCTGAATGATAATATTTTAGAAGATTTACATACATTACAGCTTAATATTTTACATTACTGACATACACTGAAGATTCATATTTTGATGTTCTTATATATATACCCACGGCGATTGAACAAATGAAAACATTGGGAGATTTTGATCAAGTTAGATTGAATCAGAGAAAATTTGATATGACATTAGCTAAAAATTCAAAAACATCAAAAGTAGATGAAAATACAACATTGGAAATTTATCAAATGACATTATTTGAGAAGATTTCAAAGAGGGAAATTAGTTTAACATAAAAGAAGATGCACAAAAATTAAGTTTTAGGCGGTTGAGATATCTATCGAGATTTTGAGAATTATTGCTAATGTTAGAGTTATTTGATTTACAAAAGTGCAGATAATATCCTAAACACTCCGAGGGTGTCAACTTCTTAAGAAAAAATATTGAGTCACGCCATAAAGTTATGGGAGAAAGTAATAACCTTCAGCTAAAAATTCATCTTAATTTTAATTGGTTTTGTTTTATTGAAATCTATTTTGGGGATAATTTTTTATGCTAAAGAAATTAATTACATTTATGAATAAAAATAGAGGTGTATTTGTGTTGTTTATTCATTCTAAAGGTTTATGCTCGAATATTATAATAATTGATTTGATGTTAAGTAAGGAGAAGATGTTTATTAAATTTTACATGACAACTATCAAGGGAATGCATATGTAATATGAAAAATATATGATGTAGTTGTGAAGTGATTAAAAAAATTCAGATCTATAAAGAAAAAGTTAGGAATCAACATGACATTTATTTGTATCTCAATAGTTTTGGGCATTTTGTGAATGATATTCAAAATGAGTTGCATTTATGTATGTTATTTGTAAATAAAATAGTTCTTTTAGTTGTGGAAGCATTTGAATTAATTGAATTTCTGAGCAACAAAAGAAGTTTAATAAGGTTTTTAAGGTTCAATAGCACTTAGGAAAATAATGGTATAAAAGGATATCTTGGGCAGTACAAATATTTTTTCTTAATTGTAAGTAGATTGTATGATCTATGGACTCAATTGTTTTCAACAAAGGAGACACTCAAATTTTAGTGGGAAATAAAAGAGGGGCATTTACATTCAATTTTTATGTATTTACTTATCTCAAACCTATACTTTTATATTTGTACACAACACTTAAATATTCAATAACTGAAAAAATAGCACTATTACCACTTTCTTAAAATGAAGTACACATTTTCACGGATAGATTTAAAGAACAAAAGTGCTATGTATATAAATATGAAAGTTTACGTGTGAGATATGTAAATATATAAGAAATGTATGCTACATATGTAACTTTTCCTAAGAAGAATCAAGTGAGGAGGAAGTAAATGAAAATGATAAGATGGTTGTGTGGTAAAAACTTGAAATATAGAATATGAATTGATTATAACATATAAATGAACACTTTCTTTATGCTCAATCATGGTTTTACTCTTTTACAGATCATTCCGAAGAAGTTTATTGAGCACTTTAATGGCGAGCTACTTGAAACTGTTGAGTTGAAGGTCCCAAGTGGCGATATATGGCACGTTGAACTAAAGAAGACAAACGATGGAGTTGTTCTCGATTGTGGTTGGAAGTATTTTGTAGAAGCTCAGGGAATTGAAGAAAATGACACATTGGTGTTTAAATATGATGGCTGCTCTTCTTTTCTTGTCTTGATTTTTGAGCGAAGTGGCTGTGAGAAAGCTGCTTCTCATTGTGCAAGGAAAGGGGATCCTATAGATAGTTTATGTGATATACCTTCTTTCAAAAGGGGCAGACATAATTCCAATGGAAACTCTTATAGACATACTAACCAAGCACAGCCTATAACTGTTCATCACAAAAACTCAAGAGCCAACGGAAGTTCGGAAGAGATTCATGTCAGAGCGAGGAAAACTTCGAGGAGAATTTATAGGCGCAAGAAACTTTTAGTTGGTTCCAGGAAAATGAAAGCTGCAAAAGGTAGCTTTCCTCTAAAATCTGGTTTTTTTTTTTTCTTTTTCTCGGGACGGGCGAGCATTCTAATCTAGCATCTTGAGATTCTTTATTTTGTTTCCAATCAATGTTCTACACAATAGAGCATATTATTTGACTATAAAAATGCAATGTTCCTTATAAAAATGACATAAAAACCTGGCATTGTTTTTAACATAAAAAATGACATTATTTTCCAATAAAAATACAATTTTTACATCAAGTATGGGTTTTTCCCTTTCCAATATCTTTATATGAATGATTGCCATCGTTAGCATGCTTCAGGTTTTTTGTTGCTAATTGCTTCTAATGTTTAATTTCTTTAAATTTTGGACTCATTATCACTTTCTTTCTATCTCAAGTTATGGTTCTTTGTAAATTTGTTGCATCTTTTTAATGAATGTGTAACAAATGAAAATCATTTTTTAATATCTTATTTTATTATTCATTTTGATGTTTTCGAATAAATTTAAAAGTAAAATTGAGAATTTTCACTTTTATTAACATTATTTTGTGATTATTCAGAAGAAGAAAGATGTATCATAAAAGCCATAGAGAATCCCTCCAATGAACTCTCTTTGGATAAACGTTGTAGTCCTAACATCTTCATTGTTTCAAGGAAGGCAGGAATTGACGATGCAGATAAGAATAAACTGCATAGTTTTGCTGAATCAATTCAGACAGATAAGCCTTCTTTTGTATCAATCATGGTGCCTTGCAGCATTGTCAAAAGATTTTATATGGTAAGTTCAAAGCTTATTCAAGGTTTTGGTGTTAATTTTCTTATGAAATATGCGATTAAGTCACATGAAATATTATAAGTTCATAGCAACATATATGTGAAGTTATATTTCATTTTTAATAGGTTAATATTAGTGGCATATTTAATGTGATGTCAAAATTTTGAGCATTATATCTGTCAATATTAAAATTTAGGCAAGAATTATGTGGTATGTGTCCGATTCCTTCATTATTGTATTATTAATATCAATAGTAATAATAGTTTAACCTACCTTTTCTTTTATTTTTATTTTTGGAAAATTTACATAAATGCCAAACAATTCTTATATATTTGGGGAAATTACTAATATAGACGGCCCGAAATTTCCTATTTAAAAATCAAACACCCTTTTTATGAAAAGGTAGGCAATGTTGTTTCAAATTCTTGGATGAGACCTTGTTCTTCAATTGCAGAAGCCTTAGCCGAACTTGATATTAATTAAAAGAGCGCCAACTAAGTGCCGATAAAGGGTGGAGGCTAGTTGAGAGTTGAGGTTATTGTAGATGAATATGAGTGTCGCTTTCATATGACAAGAGTCATTCGTTCAAATTCAGTAGTAGGTAGAATTTCATATATACCAGATTCCGTGTTATATAAGAATTTTTCCATCCTCTTTTTTTCATTCTATCCTTAGATTAATTAAATTAGACTTTATTGTTTTCAATTTGTTGAATCAAGATGTAATTCTTTTTATTTTGATTGAATGTATTGACTACTAAGACGAAATTATTTTGACATCTTCTTCTTGTGTCCTAGCTTGCGTGAGAGCTAGATTTGCCTCAATTGTTTGTCTCTCACCCTCAGCTCTGCTCAAGTTTGCTTCAGTTATTTCAAGAGTTTGTTGAGATTCTTGTAGATCAATGCCAGTAATTTTCTTTCTACACCATTTCCTAAAATGGTGATCTCATTCTTCTAGCAAAACTGCCCAAAGAGCCACTGTTAACCATCAGTCGTTTAGCTGTATTCTCAAAAGACCTATATGTATAGACATGACAATGGGGGCAAGGTTTGGTAATACCCCATATTGTCCGCTATTAGTAGATAGAAGAATCTCTTTCATTTTGGAATCTCAAATCATTCGATTAGTAATCAGGACACAAAGATTTCAAGTCATTTCTTCAATTTGCTCACCTTCATAACTTTTGCGGTAGCTTCATCGATGATGCCCTCCGAGCCTGCTCTGGAAGACCATCTAATTCTTCCGAAAGGATGAATTGAAACCCCCGACATGTTTCTGTTGGATCAACATCTTTCCATGGAGAACCGGCAAAGGCTTTTGCCACAAAGAAAGGTTGTGATAAGAAACACTCATTCTTGCCGTCCCATGAGCCACTAATAAGCAATCGGTTAGGATTGCACATAATGGCTAGACCATTTCCATTCCCTCAAGTAATCTGGTGTGGACACCTGTCCCATGCGTAAATAAATCAGTTCGGTAGTTCAAACAAATCACCTTAGTGGTTAATTTGTAAATATCAATGTATCGGGCACTCTGTATGTAATTATTTCTATTTATTTACATATCTGATGCCTAAAGTTTGATATTGATATTTATAACACTTCGGTGTTATAAACCTATATGTAAAAAGATATGTTTCACTTTTAAAATCTTATTAATAGAAGTATGGTTAACTTTCTGTTAAATATTTGAATGCCATGGATGTAAATATAAAAGTTTAGGTTTTAGATATGTAAATATATGTAAGAATTGTGGGGTACAAATGTAAATGCAACTTGCTTCTCATATTTACCGTGCAGACCATCCCCATTGCCTTTGCAATTGAGTTCCTCCCTCGAAGCAGCAACAGAGCTATTCTCAAAGTTCCAGACAAGGAGGGCGTTTGGCCGGTTCATTGCCTTGTTCAGGCTCGTTCAGTAGGGTTTACTTCAGGCTGGAAGGATTTTGTTCATGACAACAGCTTGAAGATTGGTGATATCTGCTTTTTTGAGCTGCTGGAGGTTCAGGAAGACATATTAATGACTGTCTATATCAATAGAATTTAGGTGTTTACATATTTACCACTCAATGCCTATGTATTTATATATATGACAGCAGAACTTTTCTTTTTTACGTTTATACCGCCTAAATCTTTCATATCATATAAAAATATGCTACTGTATTAACTTTTTAAAGGGTGAAGGATGCATGGTAATGCATGGGTAAGGTGGCATATATGTAAGAATTGAAGTTTGGGTGTTAGATATGTAAATACATAAGAAATTGAGTGGTATGCATGTAAAGCTTATTAGAATTTGGGTGAGAGTTATTATTGTAGATTTAAGGCTTGTTGTTCTGCTTGACTTTGAAGCAGCTTAGGCTTTAATAATTTGGGATTTCATGCATTATAACTTGTAAGTTTTGGCATTAAATGGAATGAATGATCTTAATTTGGTGTATATTTGCAATCATAATTACTGAGATTATTTTATTTTTTTTCATGACATTTTATTGATTAATGAACAAAATCAATTACCAGAAGGCCTAATATGATAAACAAATAAATTTTTTTTCCTCTTTAAACTAAAATAAAAATTTTGCTGCTCTCATTAAAGTCAAATAAAATTTTTGTTCATCTTTAAACTTAAATATTTAATAATAATTATATGTTTAATTTAATAAACAGTTAATAATTATTGCAAATATTATAGCCAATATATTAAAGTATAGAATTTTTGTCTAATAATAATTAAAATATTCAGAAAATATATTTAGATAAATATTAAATAATATTAATTTTAAATTAATTAATTATATTAATGTTAGGAGAATATATTTCTACTTTTATAAAAATGAATTTTAAGTTATTTTAATATATTTTTATTGTATGAATGTTTAGGGCGTTAATTAGGGTTTTAAAAATTATCTCTTTAATAAAATCGGCTGGAACTAACATTTAAACTAGTGAACAATATCATTTTTTTTTATGAACTATGCAATTTTAATATTGATTAATTTTTTTTATTTTTAAAATTTTGATTGGATTGTTACATTAATAAATAAACTAAAAAATTAAAAAAAATTAAACATTGATTTATAATCATATTCAAATTTATAAGTGAAATGATCTAAATTAGATTATTATATGGCATGTTTATAAAAAGTCATTATTACATTATTATTATATCATTTAAATTATTATATTAAATAAAATTCATATAAATTATATCCGTTGAACCTCTCAATATGCTTCAGTGTTTACTCTAATTTTTAAAACTTTGGCTTTCATTGACACAATGGTAAAGACCATTAATATTGTCAACAAAATTCACCATTACCCAATATGCAGTAGTATATTCCTTTGTCCTTGGGAGCCCTCTTAGTACATATCAACCCTGTCCTAAGCTGTCTTCTTTAACCTAGTATTAGCTATTTATGGTTGGCCTTCATTAATTTTGAGCAATATGGTCGAAGTCTGCATAAATATATGAGTTTGATATTAAAAAAAAATGACATTGAGTGATATTTTCATAAATATAAATGTTCAGAGCGACATGTCTATAATTATCTGTGATTTTTAATTCTAGGTAAACAAATTTTGCATTAACGTTTAATTGTTGGCTTCAAATATGATTAAGCAGTCTGCACTCATCTTAAGGGAAAATATTTGCGTACATAAGACGTACGCAGCGCTATGTATGTCCAGGGGTTATTCAGGGGGTACAGGGGGTTATATCGAGGTTATACCCCGTTGTAACCCCCTGTAACCTCTTTGTAAATTATGTGTAACCTACAAATGAATTCCGTGCTTCTGTAATTTCATGAGCACAAATAAGTTACACAGATGTTACAAGGGAGTTACACGAAGGTTACAGGTGGGTATAACCCAGATATAACCCCATGTACCACCTGAATAACCCTGACGTACTCAATGTTGCATGTCTTATGTACACAAATATTTTCCCATCTTAAGACCATTGATTTGCATAATTAAAGTCTTTTTTGCAACATGATTAGGATTAAATCCATCAAGTTTGATGCCCACAGCTAAATCCACCTTTTTGTTTCGCCAAATTTATAATAAATTGAAGGTAATGATTTTGGCCTCATTTTGTACAGTTTTTTAAGAGTTTGTTTCACATAACTTTTTATGGGCTTTATGTTCAAACCGTCACCATAATTTTATTTGAATAACTATTATCTTGTTCCTTTCTAGAAATTTATGTGATGGGATATTATTTTTTTCGGCTTGAGTTGTTAAAATGCGATGATTGTAAGAAAGATAATGTTTGGTTGTTTGCAGCGTTCCAAAAAGTTATTTTTTCTTCTGCAGCTTTACAGCCACAAAATAGGGCTGTGAATTTAGCTCCACAAAATAAGCTAGATGTGTAAATATCAAACTTTTGGTGTTACATATGTAAATATATGAGAATTATATAGCATATAGTAAATTTCAAAATTTGTTAACTAGATATGTAAATACAAGCCCGGCTATGATTGTGAAGCTCTAGTGGAAAAGGCTGTTGCACGTGTAAATATAAGCACAGCATGAATTGATTGTATTGAGAAGCAAACTCCACAAAATAGGTTAGACGTGTAAATATCAAACATTAGGTGTTAGATATGTAAATGTATAAGAATTATAAGGCATACATGTAAATCTCCCGATTTGTTAACCGGATTCACAGGAACGATTCAATCACAAAACCTGCATCGTTTCAAATTCGTTTGCAGTATAAAATACAGAATATTCTATAAACCTAAAATAGTGCTGTTAAAAATCTCAATAGTCAAGCATATGATTGGAGATTGCAGTCTTATGATTTCAAAATACATAAATCATGTGGTAAAATGGAGAGAATTTAAACGAGCGGCCAAAAAGGGAACTAACTCCAATGGTTTTATGTTGCTCACACACCTTATTCTTGCTTTTCTAGTTCCCCCATTCTCTCAATGATGGCCTGCAAAAATAGAACAAAGTTAGAGCAGTAATTTTTGGTTAAGTGGATGGAAATCAATAAAAAAAGGGGTAATTACAACATAGCACCTCAAACATTGCTTATTTACGAAAGCTAGCACCCAGGTGATATTTTTGAATTGGAACTGGTGTATTTAGGTGCGTCACAACCAAACCATTGAGAATTTGATAAAAATGAAAAACCTTGGTTGGGGTTTTATCATGAATTTTGATATTTGAGTGAGAATCTGAAAATGGATGAAAGGGGGTGCTACATTTGTAAATGGCAATGTTTCGGGTGCTATGTATGCTTGTGGGATTTATTTTGTAAATCCAGGATATAGTCCTCATTCCTTGAGTACTACGTAAGATCTTAACTTGATTTGGCATAAAATATCACTAACAATAATCAAAATTATTCCAATGCACTTATCAATAAAATAGATAGAAAGGATGCAAGGAAAAGTTCTAGGAAAGAAGGCAGCACAGCCTGAAGTGACTGCATTAGCAAGCAGTAAAGGATGTGGGTATTTATATATCTATATATATATATATATATATATATATATATATATATA
>NEWO01000007.1:933222-953631 GCA_003013225.1 Phalaenopsis aphrodite
AATACCTAAATTTTGTTTTTTATATTTATGCCACCCAAATCTTTCGTAGGACATGAAAAATATCACCATTTTAACTTAAAAAAATTGAAATACACCCTTTTCATGCATAGGTAAAGTGGTATGTATGTAAAAATTGAAGTTTAGGTGTTAAATATGTAAATACATAGAAGTTGAGTGCTATGTATGTAAATCTTCCTAAAGTATATGAGCATTTTTATCCTCACGGCCCACATCTCTCATGCAAACATTTGAATGATTTCAGATTTGAAGCTGCTAAAAGACATTAACATTATAACAAATAACCAAAAGTTGTCCTCTAGCTAATTTAAATCCAAGTCAATCAAATATTAGATGAATGGTGGAATAGGTGATGATAGTGAGTCTCATCCCACTAAAAAGATGATAGCTTATCTATCTATCTATCTATCTATATAGGAGCTAAGGAGTATAAATGAATTTAGAATGATAGCACCACTTATTCTCATACATCTTTTACCATTCATCATCATTTTTAAATGATCAAGATTTGAAGTAGTAAAAAGTCATTGATATTATTAAAATAGTAGTTAGAATAATTTGAATATAGTCATTTAAAATTTATAAGGCATTGAGATATGAGCAATAATAAACGGCTCTATCTATCAAATGGATATAATCGAACTCATATATCTCCATCTAATTAGGTGGAGTCATTTCCTACCCGTAATCATTCATTGTTCGTTTCATTAGATATATGAATCACAAGACCAAATACATAATATTGAAAAAATTATGTACACAAAAACGCTCGGATGGCAGAAAAAAAAATCTCAATTTCCTTCAATATCTTAATATTTTTTTTCTTATTTTGTTATCTAGTTAGCTTTACTAAACATTGTCATCCAAATAACCATTCAATCTCGTACAAATACTTTCGTATTTTTCAGCTAAGAAAACTATATACAATTTCATATAGGCATTCTAAACAATAAATTTGCACGCGCATTTCAAATAACTTTGTTAACATATAAATAAGATTATGTGAGCGGATAATTATGGAATTTTATTTTTTATTAGTCTCAGGGTGATTTTTTTTATAATAATTATTATTATTATTATAAATAGAGTTAATATGTTTAGGGTTAGGGTTATGCATGAAATTGTCATCTTGAGTCTTACTTAGGACTAGGATTTGGGAGAAATTTTCTAACTCTCAAATTATATGATTTGAGAGAGATCGTCTGCCTCTTGAATTGTAGATGCTTATCTTTATCCTTATGCATTTTTATAGTGTTGTTTGGTGTTCGTGGAATAAATTTTCTAACTCTTAAATGGCATCAGAACATTCGATCTGGAAAACAAAAAAGGATAGTTGTGTACACAAGGGATCACGGTGTACAAGCTTCTTTGTCGCAACACATTCACAACCGAACCACACATAATCGCGACATATTGGCGCCTCTATCACTGTTGTGGTCATCTCACCCTATACTGCGTCCTGATAAAATCGTGACAAGAGCTTGTTGGCAACCAACAAAGGATTGCATATCAATTAAGTTGCAATAAGAGCTCGTTGGGAAGTGGTAATACGATCGCAGTAAGAGCTGTCTGTGAAGTCGACGACGAGATCGTGTACATCCTTTCTTCGATCAGACAAAAACTTCTCCACTTTCTTTCGTCTCCGACTCTTCCCATCCCCCTCCAATCGTATGGGACAGTGGTAAGAGGTAGAGCTCATTGTACAGATATAATAGAATTGGTATAAGACGTGATTCCGACTATCGGGCAAGCGAAAGTGATTGAAAGGATTCCAAAGTACAGCAATTCTTCATTCGAAAATGTACCGTGAGAAATGGAAATAAGGAAAGTGTATGCTTTGAAAGAAAGATTGGAAGAAGACAACTTAAAGTTAGGATGGAGGAAATATTCTCAACCATAGAAGAAAGATTTTACTACATAGAAAATCGATTTGAGGGTTGATTCGAGTGCTTGGAAGATATGATGAAAAAGCTTATTGAGATACAATCTAAAGACCCCGCCGATGATTCATTTTGCAAACCCTGACAAAGGGTTGACCGGAGAATCCTTGGCTAAATCCAAAGGGAAAGAGATCGACAAAAGGAGCATGAGGAAAGCATCCACTATCAAGAACCTCCTCCTAGGGCTCCAATGGGGGGAGGATTGGAGATTTCTGGTGGAGGAGGTTGGACCTAACATGGAGAAGGAGTTCTGCAAAGGATATGGAGGAGCACAAAGAAGAAAGAAGTGAAACCAGGATAGGATATAACTATGATCAAGGGAGAGAGTTTTACCCTAGATACATGGGGGAAAATACCGGAGGGAAAGAAAGTTGAGGTAGAGATGTTAGAGATAAGAAGTTAAAGATTTCAATCTTCGAGGGGGGACACATGTGGGTGGGTGTACCGGGTATAGCAATATTTCGTTGTCAATGGGCTAAATGGGAAGGAGAAACTCATGACGGAAGTGTCATGTTTGGAGGGAAAAACTAACATGGTTCCAGTGGAGGGAGAGCAGATACTCAATCCGCTCGTGAGAGGAATTTAAGGATTATTTATTAAAACTTTTTTGAGTCATTCAAAAAGGAGATCTACACGAGCAATTCTTTTCCTTGACTCAAAAGGGTACTGTAATGGAATATAGGACGGCTGAGAGGGCTATTTGAAGCAATATTGGAGGTAAGTTTCATGAAGGATTTAAAGCCTCACATACAAGTAGCATTTCGTTTGTTGAAACCGTGAGCATGGGAAAAATTATAGAATCGACACAGTTGGTTGAAGATAAAAATGTAATGAAACGGGCTAATAAGAGCAACACACAAAGGGTGTTATATTGAACTGCTACAAGCATAATGATACCAAAAACTCAAACAGTCTAAGTCCAGAGGGAGACTCCCCGATACATGAATAATGAGTCGCAACCTAGAGCAACAAACGTTTTACACAATTAGAGATTCAAAAGAAGCGAGCAAAACGGTTATGTTATCAGTGTGATGAAAAATTTACCCAAGAACACCGTTGCAAAGATTGGGACATTACATGTTTTCACAATGTGTGATGAGGAAGCAGAGGAGTTTGACCCAACAACAATTTTCTTTTATCTACCTTGAGGATAAGGTGCTTCTTTAGGAAGGGATTGTTGTTATGCCGGTGCTTGAGGGCAATTTTTTCTTTTATTATCCTAAGGGCAATTTAGTCTATTATTATTATTATTATTATTATTATTATTATTATTATTATTATTATTATTATTCGTAGTAGTATAAATAAGGCTAATATGTTTAGGATCAGGGTTACGCAAGAGATTGTTGTCTAAAGTTTTAGGTCTAAGATTTAGGAGAGACTGTCTACCGATTCATATCATATTAACTCATTATAGCTTAAATAAATATGAAAATTTATTTCCTGCCTTTTTCTAATGGTATTATTAGAAAGAGAATAAAATATAATATGAGGATTAAGGAAAGTCACACATATATTTGATCCTAATCATTAAAACATTAAACTATTAAACAATCGATGAAACGGTTTACAATTACAAAAATAATAAAATCGAGGGAGTAACCGGTGAGGACAAGTGATTCCACAAGCCGTTGGTTGCAGCCTTTAGATCTTCCATGGTTTGCAGCCCTTGGGTCTTCCAAGAGCTGCAGCCAAACCTGCATTTAATACAAGGAATTGCATTAAAAGCAGGTTCGAAAAATACGAGGGCCCTTGGATTATCCAAAGACTTACAGTCCAAGGATTAGAGCTTTCAAAAAAAAAGCTCGTCATTTGCAAATTGCTCGTGTTCGGCTTGATGATCAGTTTATGTTGGAATTGTTTGTTAAGTACGTAGGACAAACACAAATATATATTTTGAGCTCAATATTAAATGAGCCAAACACTGATAAATATCTTGTTTGAACATGCTCAACTCATAAAATAAATAATTAAGAAAATAAACACAAATATGTAAGTAATTAAATAATTTTATCATTGAATCTCATAATTTAATCAATCATTAAATTAATGTTTGGCATGACTTTATGATATTTTCTAGTTTGCATCAAAAGAAGACAAACATTTGTTTAATTTGTCTTTGGATCTATGACTTCTATATTTGATTTGCTTAATTTTATCTTGCATTCTTTAATTACATCAAAAACTCTAGAACCTAAGCATTAATTCATAAAGAAACACCAATAAAATTTACACTAATAATTGAATCCACAATTCCATCTCACCGTTAGTCAACTACCATTTCATACATTACCATGAGATCGGCTCAAAAAAGGAGAAAAAAATACCACTAATTTGTCTCTCAGCCACCAACAATCCTCGTAACAATTTCTCCCTACCGTACAAGATGCTTTAAAGAAGAGAGATCTACTTTCTGGTGCACTTCCTCGTCAACCAAAAACGATATTAATCAATCAGCTTACTCTCCAACCCCAACACCATCCCACCTCCCCGCCCCCTACCTCCTTTGTCGATCTAAAATGTGAGAATGAGAGATAATGAATTCATTGAAAGAAAGAACTGGATAAAGACTAAAATAAGAGCGACTGAAACCTAAAAATGATAGAATCAAGGTTTCATGTAAAATCATGGTAAAACATAAAACAAGTAATTCTTCATTTCAACTATTTACTGAATGTCTTTTCCAAATTATTTCAGAAAGAAGGAATAATTGAGAGAGAATAAAAGAGAAGGAAATAATGTGACTTGAAGGGTAAGTAAATTCCCTAAAATTTTAAAAGGATTTTAGGCTAGCTATATCTTGAATGATAGTGTTTGACACATACCCTAAATCATTTCACTAATTTTTAGAACATCTTGGCACTCCAGATCTCATAATTTAAGGAAACAAAACATGCCAGCTTTAAGGGCCGTTCGGGATCACTTTTTTTTTGTAATTTATTTTGTTTATGTTTTAATTTAAACAAAAACATGTTTGAATGAGCTTGTTCTTTTTAAAAACATTCAAAATATCTTTTTAAGAATTTTAAACGTTTTTTTAAAATAAATTGATTTGTTTTAAAAAATAACAATAATAAAAGCATCTGAAAATTCTACCAATCAAACATATTTTAAAAAATAAAAAAATAAAAATAAAAACAAAAATAAGAAACAAAAATAAGAAACAAAAATGATGCCAAATAGGCAACAGCTTCACGAGACATTATTAAAAGTTGGGGTCAACTCTATTTTCATTCCATAACTAAACACGTCCACAGGCATTCATTAATATGAAAAAGTAACATGATCGTTTCCCATAATTCATGAATATATTTACCGCACATATGCCTGCAATAATTCGAACAAACTAAAGAATGCCCTGTAAATTTTGAAAAGAAACCTTTATGCAGATACAGATTTAATGAAAACAATTGCTAAATAAATGTGTGAACATTATGTTATCAAAAAAAGGATAGAAATAAGTAAATCAAAAGAAAACTAACCTTCTTGCTTGTTTCTTGTAGCTCCCCAGCAAGAATAAACTCATCCAATATCAGATAAACCTTGATCAACATTGAAGTATAGTGATCGTTAATGACAATGTCAGATCACTGTCTTTCTAATAAGTTCGAATTAACAAGCATACCAAAGAAAATAAGAAAACATTATCAATTTTATAACACACCCTAGAAAGCTCATCCGCAAACATATTAAAAAATACAAAGTGAGTATCAGGAAAATAATACTACAACCCGCACTTTAAAATAATATTTGACCAATAAGCTTATAGAAACTTTTATAAGAAAGCAACGAATGCAATTGAAAAAAATTCTCAAAAAGTTTCAGTGCTAAGGGTGAGTGTTCCCTCAATTATCCATAAACATGACATGATTATGATAGATCGAAATATTAAGACCACAAACCTTGTTAAAATTAAATACCAAGTCCAGCTCACATACGTTGCTGAAGAAATGATCCAATATCTCCACAAATAAATGGATGCATTCCAAGTATGCTAATTCATTATCGGTTATATCAACACACATTGAAAAGAAAAGGCCAGCATATCTTCTGTATATAACTTTGTGCGTGCGGAACTGCAATAAACGAAAAGAAAATGAAGTTCAAGATTATAATAACATACAGAAATCACAATAAACTTAAATTCGTTGCAAAACTTTTCATAGCTTAGCGTTCACTAGAGAAAAATATTAAGTAAAGCTAATTACAATGAACTGACACATAAGCAACAAAAGGATTTTCCCGAGGGGAGTGCTTAAACAAGAAAGCTTATAAATAAATGAAAGAGTTCCACGAAATCTCTCTTTTAGTTATTCCCAGTAAAGTAACTCCTTTAAAACTTCCACCAATGAACCACAAAGTATGCACCATCTAAGGTAAGGCTTAATTTCCTGTAGTTAAAAGAGCACCACCAAACTGATTAATTCTACTTTCTATTGAAATGTTAATAAAAATGTTCCCACATCACGTGTGGTGGTGGTTTCAAAATTATTCTTTACTTTGCAATCTTATCCTCTTCAATTGAAGAGCATGGCATACTATTATAATCTCTATTTACTTAGCTGATCATTTAAATCTGGGTATGGACTGTGTATTTTTCTCTATTAAAGTTTTCCAGATAAAAACCCTAGTGCTACTTGGGTGTTTTTTTTCTATATATGAATGTGCAAGCATCTTTATGTAAAGCTAATCAATTTTATGAAATATGACTGAGTTTCAATTTAAGTCATTTGTCAATACTCACTATTGGCATAAATTTATATGAGATTGTTACAAGGTGTCAACCTAAGAAGCTAATCAATATTATTGACCCTCTAGAAATTATTCAAGCACATTTGCACAAACATTTGCACAGCATATGCATGACTTGCATGAGAATACTTGTAAGAAACTAGCTAATAATTATGATAATTCCAAGCTTTCTCATAATATGAATGAGAGGTATGTGGAATTTAAACATGCTGATTAAGTCATAATGCATAAAGGCTTTGAGAAATTGAATGCAAGAAAGATGAAGAAAATATAAAATATAGAACTTCAGTAGAACTAATGCTGCAAAAAATTTAAACATTTGAAACCTTTGTTATAAATCTACTTTCAATGTTTTTTTATTTAAATTTATTTCACTGACCCCAATCATGGATTATACTCTCTTTCCACCTCTTTTATATGAGTTCACATCCAATCTTCTTATTCTTGAAGTTATTTTAAATGATGATATTGTGTCAGCTATTATTGGTAAATTTCAGAGACATTATTATTGGTGAGGCATACTTGTCCCATGCATGTGATGACTAATATATGCAAAGTTTCACTTTATAAAGAACATATGCTAAATTTAGACCCATGCTTGTCCGAACCATGCATATGTAAAAAAAAAAATCCCTATGTTAATTCTTGTTGGATCATCACTTTAAACATTGATTTATATTTTGTTACTATATTTTTTCATTGATTAAACTGTTTTCATTAAATGATTCATTTTATTTGTAATTTATATTTTATTGGTATGTTGATGATGACCGAAAAGGGTATGTTTAAGGTTTTTAAAAATAGACTGAACAAAGAACTGAAAAAAAAAAAAAGGTTGAAGATTCAAAAGTTGAATCGAGGTTGAATTGGGAATTGAATCAATTAACATAATAAATTAAAAATTATTTAAATATGACCTAAAATAACATAATACCTATAAAGTATGTATATTAAATTTATTTAAAATTAGAAAAATTTAGAATAAAAATATATGAATATAAATAAGTTCATGATATAATTTATCAACTATTACAGCCCAATCCTCACAGGTCAGCCCGATTTATGTACCATGGATCAACTCAGTTTTCAAACTACCGCCTAATTATTCATGACTATCATCATTCACACAACTCACATAGTCTCATAACTAGTAAACATTGTTTATTTTAAACTTGAAAAGAAATAAGAGCTCTTAGCACACTTAATTAGTGGGCATACTGGTCTTAATTTGTATGTTGATTTGATTTTATATCATATAAAAGAATTTTCAAAACTTTCAAAAACCAAGTGACTATATTTTAAACTTAACAAACTTTTTTACAACTAATTAGATAATTGATTCATATTAATTAAAAGATCAAAAAATGAACCAATAGTTGTTTTACAAAACTGAACAAATTGGTTGATTCCTTCAAATCGAACGATTCTTTCAAATCTGTCTGATGCAGGATATAATTTTTGTATGAACCAGAATCAAGCCTATGATTGGTTCACAGTCGTGCCGGTTGAACCAACCAGTCTGGTTTAGTCTTTAAAACATGGTTATACCGACCGAGAAAAGTTTTATTTTAATTTCTAGCTTTAGGTTAATTAATAACTTTTGGAAAAATTTCAATACTTATTTAGTTTCGGTTAATTATCACAAAAGGAGGTTATGGTGGATCCTGTTATACCTTCATATTATTTGGAATATTAAGGGATTGATCGTTGTTTTGAACTACTGTTGGATTTAAGATTAAAATTTTACTTTCGATAGATCCGGATTTTTTAGGGTGATTAAATTAATGTAATGGTTTGGTGGTTTTGGAATTATTTATTAACAAATAAAAAGCTATGTTGGGCATGCAGCTCCTACTAAGGTTTTCGACTTGCTAGCGCAAGCATGGAGTGTAAGTCTTGCACTATTTTATAAGGCCTGGAAGAGACTTGTGAGGTTATGGAGTTGTAGAAATGTGAGAGTTGCATATGAGCAGAATTTGGAAATTTTGAAATTAGGTTTGCAATTGGATCAACAAATGTGGGATTGCAATGGACTTGATCAGGTCAAGTGTGGCTGATTTGGGACATAAATTTAAATTAAAAAATTTTACTTAAGAATAAGACAATAATGATCTTGGCCAACCTTATTTACTAACCTAAGCTATAGAGAGTTTATAAATAGAGTTCTGGGAATGTAATTAATAACTTTGGAGCTTGAATAATTTCCCAGTTTAAATTTTGTAAAAGCAAGTTACAAGTATCATTCCTTCGAGTTTAATACAAGTGAGACTGCTTAATTCTGCATAAATTTATCTCCTTGCACGGGCATGAAGATTAATTTTTCTTACTTCGGTAAGTTATTCCTTGTCTATTTCTTCTATATAATTTGATATTGGACAGCATATGATTTTGGTGAAAAAGTGATATAATGGAAATCTAACTTTGTGTACATTAATTTGTCTCTGTTGGTTTATTTAATTTCAAATTCTTATTGAAATTCAAAGATATTTTAAATCAATTTGTTACCATTTGATTTTAAACGCTTGCATTCTTTCTTTAGATTTAAGGAAAGTAATGTATTTGATCAACTAATAACTTCTGATCGACATATCAACATTAGTTCAACATCATTCCTAGGTGTCACCTTATACATGAAGATAGATGGCTGATATTAATTATGACATATAAAAAAAGTTTCTTAAGAGCAACTTCTACATTAATTATCAAGTATTTATTTTTTGTACATGCATCCAATTATTTTTCTCTTAAAATTTAAGAAAATTCATTTGGCAGTCTACCCTTATACTTTAAACAAGTTTTTATCCTAGCAAAGCTCACTATTAACCACAAAAAAGGGTCTGTTTGAGGCAGCTGTAACTGTTTGAAGAAGTAATTGTGAAGTTGTTGTAGAAGAAACTGTTTTTCAAAAGGTTGCGGTAGCTATTACAATTTTAATTTATTTTCAAAAAGTCAGACCTCAACTTTTTGGCAGTTATCACGTTTTAATAGCTCAGGTTGAAAAAAACATTTTTCTACCACAAAAATTTACCAACAAGAAAGTGATTCCCCAAACAGAACTATGATTGCGATCTGAAAAACAAAACATGAATAAAGCTATCTGAACAGGCCCTAAGTTGTATGCCAAAGATTCTTTATTCCCTAAAAATCATATCCATGCATCACCTTAGAAAGTTTTGTTCTCATTTCTTAAATTCTAATTAAATTTCTATAACATACTCTCAAAATATATATCTTATAGACAGATCTCCCATTTAAGTATCAACCCTTACTCCATATGCCCTAATCTACAACCCAACTCTTTTGAATAATAAATAAAAAATATCTAAAACCACCTTATCTAACTATATCTTAATAGCCTATAGTCCATCATTATTGACTCGCTAAAATCTTCATATCACCTAAAATAGTGAGTGATACGCTTAATCATTGTTTAATTAATCCAAAGTGCCTTACTAATTAAATTTTATCCGTCATTCTGGCTTTTCGCATCTTTAGGGGGTGTTGGAGAATTTAGCGTTAGTAGGATTTAGTAAGTCTGATTTTATTAAATTCAACTCCTTGTTGGATTTATTAAATCCAGATTTAAGATGAATCGAAGACAAAAATTGGATCTTAAACCAAGAATTTCATACATCCACGGAATTTGCATATTTTTTTGGCTGGTTTTCATAAGCAGTGCCCGTGCTAAGGAAAAATATATTTCCCAGCACTGCTTCTACAACGAGACAAATCTGTCAAACAATCCAAATTTGGCAGACGCTGATTATTCTTCCCCAAATCTTTCAAATATCAGATCCCCGATAAACAAGCATACGAAGAAAAATATATTCCAGACTGATCAACAAAAGAGAAAGTACAACGCTGACCTCCACAAAATTGGTGAACTTGGGATCCCTGTTTACCACCAAGCGATGAACCTGAAAAATGGAAATCACACCGCATAACAATCTCAAACCGAGTTGTCCGTCCCTTTGAGAGACCGCAAGAGAGACACAGAAGAAGGAATTCCGTATTTCCACAAATCAAACAAATTAAGGTACACAAAAATGGAAGACGATTACCTCATACTCGACCTTATGCTTCTCCGATTCTTCGAGAGGGACATAGTACTTAGCCAGGCGGGTCTTGCCCTGCCTGTTCTGGAGCAGAATAAACCGGATCTTGCATCAAATCAAACCCAAAGAAAGAGAAGAATAAGTAAATTTCGTCAATGGCTGATCGCTATATCAATTCGAATCGAAACAGCGGCATACCATTATAAATGCAAAGAGGGGAAAAAGATATTCGTTGGAAGAGAAGCCGATGAAAAAGGGCTAGCAAATCTTAGTTTTCCGCCGGGAGAAGTAGCTGCAGGCTCGAGTTCTTACCACCCAAGCAAAGGTGAGAAAAAATATATCAGGACTAAGCTAAAGTTCTCATTGAATTTGGCTTTCGTAGGGGAATATTTGTTAGAAGGCTGTGTTATTCGAATATTATATGATATTATTTAATTATTTTATGTTATTATTGAAATATTTTTTTGCATTATTTGATTTGGGATTATATTATTCAGCATATTTCTCGTGTTATTTTAATTTCTATTTTGTTATTGGAATAACACAGGTCTAAATATATTTCAATAACACTTCAGTTTCAAATCAAGTAACATGATGAAATATTCTAATAACACAGTAAATTAATCTAATAACATATCTTTTTTACAAATAATGCAGATGAAATATTCCCGTAACACAGACGAATATTCCATTACGATCGTAGCTCTATACCAGGAGTCCTGAGATAATATTTTTCCAAATGGTGAAGTGTTGGCCTCAAAATCAGTTGCGCTTAGAGCAACTTAGCGATTCAATTGTTGAACGCCAAAAAAAGAAATAAAAAAAATTACATGCATGCCGCTTAGCTCTTATGTATTTGCATATCCAACCGCTAGACTCCAATTTTTACATACATGTCATCTTGCTTATGAATGCATGTTTCACTGTATAAGCTAAAAAGAGCAATTACATACAAATCACCAGAAACATTATTATTTACAAATCTAACACATTTTCATCTTGTTTTTGTCAAATTCTCACTTAAATATCGCAAATCCATGATATAATATCATGAGTAATATTTTCCATTTTTGTCAAACTTTTACCAGTTTGATCGTGGCACATGTAAATGCATTAATTTAGTAGTTAAAAAATATTAATTGGGTGTTTGATTTTGTAAACAATAATATTTTGTGCGTGGTATGAATGCAAAACTTAAAGGTTAGATGTTCAACATGTAAATGAATAAAAATTGGATAAAATGCCTGTCCATGCCCCCAAATAAATAATAAATAATAAATAATAAATAATAAATAATGAGATTTCTAAATTCATCGTTTGATTGGATTTTCATTTAAACTTTCATTTATTTATTTTTTTATTTCTTTTAAATGTTATACTTTTGTTTTTCAAAGCTAATATTAAGTTTTTTTTATTTTTATTTTACAAATAATAAAATAAGATTAAGCAATGATTAAATATGTTTAAATTGGATTTATCGCACATTTGATTGCTTCAACCAATTAGGGGTGTAAACGAGCCAAACACGAGCTGAGCATGGCTTAGAACACGTGCTCAGCTCGTGTTCCGCTCATTTATATTTCGAGCTCAAAAAGTGTGTTCGTGTTCGGCTCGTTTGTTTAACGAGCCGAATACGAGCTGTTCACGAACAAAAAAATCATTTTAACAACCCTAATCATGTAGTCATAAGACAATAAGGGTATGAACAAGATTTAAAAATTATTATTTATATTAAAACATCATTTGAATCTAATTTAATAATTTTTATTCTATTTTCTTAATTAATATTTTAATTGGTTATAAATCTTTGTAGTCCTGTAGTCAATTAGATTTTTTTTAAATACTAGTTTATATATATATATATATATATTTCGAGCCAAACGAGCCAAACACGAACGAACAAATCTTAGTTCGTGTTCGGCTCGCTAACTTATAGAATAAAATTAACGAGCCGAACACGAGCTGTTCGCAAACAACGAGCCGTTTTGACAGCCCTAGAACCACTAGAGCACATCATTAAATTATGAAATTAGCTACACTCGTCAGTTAGATGTGATTGAAATAAACGTTAACCTTAAATTTCATAACACCCTCAAAACCTTTTTAAATATAATAATTATTTGATTCGATAAAAAATATTATTTTTTAAAATATATTTCTTTACCTACATACAAATAAATAAGTAGACTTCATCAGCGGTCTAAATTACAAATTAATTTGAGAAGAATTATACTGTGGGAAGGGACGCGCAGTAAAAGCAATAACAATAAGAAATAATATACAACAGTTTTCTGAATGTGAGAAGATTAGTAAATATTTGTATGCATTCACAAAATAATTTTAGAACATTTGAGAGATCAAAGATTTAACAAATGTACAAAAGCAGTGTTTTAGAATGTGAATAGGGCTGTCAAAACGGTTCGTTGTTCGCGAACAGCTCGTGTTCGGCTCGTTAAGAAGTTCGTGTTCGGCTCGTTAATTTCGTTCGATAAATTAACGAGCCGAACACGAACAGCTCGTTTTAGCTCGAAATACTACTTGCCAAGTTTATATATATATATATATATATATATTAGTATTTTAAAAAAAATCTAATTGATTACAAGGCTATTGATTAAGGAAATAGAATAAAAATTATTAAATTAAATTCAAATGATGTTTTAATATAAATAATAATTTTTAAATCTTACTCAACTTTTATGGCTACATAATTAAGTTTGTTAAAAGGACTCTGTTCGTGAACAACTCGTGTTCGGCTCGTTAAGCAAACGAGCCGAACACGAACACACTTTTTGAGCTCGAAATATAAACGAGCCCAACACGAGCTGAGCATGGCTCGCTCGTGTTCGTCTCGTTTACACCCCTAAATGTTAATGGCGCAAATTACAATTGCTTTTGCTGGGCTCAAAATCATAAGATCACATATATTATTGTTGAATTTTAATTTGTTCGTGAAGCACACCTAAAAGAATAGAACGTAACATAAAAAGAGTAACACTAAGCGTGAAATGCGAACAATAAACTCTATAGGAAATTATATGTTTTTCCTTTCTTGAGGCGGGTGCTGCATGAAAATAGTATAAAAATAGGTTAATCCTACGGCCAAGAAAATCTAAATTAGTACGAAAAACAGAACCAATCAAATGACAAAAATGTGAACCGATGGCATAAAACCAAAAGAAAGATTTAAATACATACATACCACTCAAATCTTATGAATTTACACGCCTCAAAACATGAACTTCAATTTTACACATGCCACTTTTAGCAGTTAAAATAGTGATTTTTTAAGTGATAAGAAAGATTTGGATGATATAAATGTGAAGAGTAGAGTTTCGGTGTTAGATATGTAAATCGATAAGAATTGGATGTTATGTATGTAAATGACCCAAAATAAACTTGTATCACCAAGGTAAGTTCTTCCTGGACGATATCATATCATCAATCATGCAGTTGTTTTGAACTTAGAACTCCGAAACCTGGAGTGAAAGCAGAACTCTTATGATTTATCAAAAGAATAAAAGCACAAAACTGGTTTGCCTTGGGAATAAATAAATAACACAAAGAGAAAATAGCATCTGCAAACATTTCATAAATTACACAAATTATTTTTCACCGAGAATCAATTCAAATTGAAGTGAACTTTTTATCAAAATACCAGATGCCTATATTTGAGGTATTCCTCCCAAAGCCACCAAAACAACTCCAATGTGTCATTCGAACGTTGGCCGCTTCTTTTTTTTTTCTTTTTTTTTTCCTACAATATTTCTGCCTTCAAGTACCTGCAATTGATAATTAATTTAAACATCAAAATCATTAATTAGCCTTCAAGTATATAAAAGGAAACATAAAATAATTCAGTGATATGTACTTTCTTTCATAAATGCATAAGACAGAACACACCTGCAGGGTGATAAAGCATGCAGAGTTTTAATCTATTTTGCAAAAAGTAGAAAAGATACTATCTTTGATCAAAATATGTTTCTTACTGATCATTTCACACCAATTCTATATCGCCTTACTAGTATATCTTTTGTCTTTTTTTGTATGAATTAATATTCCAATATTTGGCCTTCTCTAATTTTCAATTCATACTCTATTCTCCCAAATTTTTAAATATCTAAACATCAAGATTAGTCTCATGCTAATTCGGCTGTCAATGACTTTCTATCTTGTTCAGCAGTGGAATCAATATAGAATTTGGCCCACTCCCTAGCCAGTTGACAATTTTAAGGGAATACTACACAATTCTTATATATTTACATATCAACACCCAAAGAGTTACACATGTATATATGAATGTTTAGGTGATAAATATGTAAATAAATATGAACTGTGTATAGTATGTAAATGCACCTAATTTTAATCACCAACTTTTTAACTCTAAAACTGATATCCTCATCAATACTCTCCTTATAACAAAACACAAAACTTACCTCAAAGTATGTCTTTCACCTATTAAAACACATCACCAAATGATGCATACTCTACAAATCATGGGGATCATAACGAATATTGTTAGAATTGTTAGCCTATATGATGGTTCTTATGATTTTTTTCTTTTAATTAAAAGAGCATATATTTTGAGAACATGTGGATTTATCTCACTTAATCATATGAATGGGCATCTTTACTAAATGAAAAGGATAATTGAATTCTCTCCCCTTAACATGATAAAGAAGAATGTTACTCTTCATGTTTTTATTCTAAAACAAGTGACAAATACCTTCACCAAAGCTCTGAGTCCTCGTTTTCTCAATTATATAACAAGCTTAAGATATACATGCATAAGTTAGAGAGGGAGTGTGAACGCAAACTGTTTATTAGAAACTAATATCACTATAATAGAAGTATATATTTTGTCAAAACATTTATTCATTCTCACTTTGCCACATTTACTCTCTAATTTCATTCCTATCATATTCACGTGTACGCCCATATATAGGTATCTTTATTTGCAAAAATTTGATGTAATTTTACAATGATTCAAAACTTTCAAACTCAATTATTCTAATTGAATGCTCTAACAAGCATCATGAATAGTTGAAAAAAAAAATTGACACATATCAATAGCACGTGCTTTGACATAATAACACACTATGGCGCATAGCATAGCGTGACACGCCTTCTACTCCATCTTCATGGCGGGACACCGATTTGGAACAGCATGTGTTATTTGTGCTATGCATGACAAAAGCAAATGACATATAACCCCCACAATGCACGTTATTTTAATTTAGATAGCTTAAAATTATAAACTAAAGGTCATAATATTTATTACTCAATTTTTAATTTCTATTAGAGGATCTGCTTGGCTCTAAGGCATCACAGGCGCAGCACTGTAAGACGCAAGCTTCATCTGCTTCAACATGGTATGCAGCTCCCTTGCAAGGTTTCAACTCGCAAGCCTCAGAAAACAAAAAAGAAGGGCTTGATAAGGGTTCAAAAAAGGTATCCTTTCTCGCCTTTGTCATCAAAATCACTATTTCCGACTTGTATTTTGCCATTCAAAATTTCTACTGTACACATTTGGGGTTTTAGTTACATCTATAATTATTAGGTACTAGAAATGTCACAATTAATGTAATATTTATTTGTATTTTCATTAATTGTTTTAATAATTAATATCTTGTGTCATGTTTAAAATAAGGTGTCTTGCAACATATGCCATAGAGAGATATTTATGCTATGATTTATCATCCATCATTGAAAATTAAAATCTTGACACAATTTTTCCTTATTGTTCATCAAAACAATATCATGTGCCTTTAAAAGATAAAAATATATATTTAATAACTTTAATGTAAATTTCACTTAAACAAGTTCCTTTGCTTTCTCCTCAACTGACTTGATATATAAATCCCAAACATAAAAACCGCTTTTGCCAAAAATCAAATTAATTCTCTAAATTTTCATTTTTCTGAGACTGTCTTCTAAAATTCTCTGAAAAATTCATAAACTAACTAATAACTTTGATTTCCCTGTATTTACCACAATGTTGAATCCCTTTATAATTCATTATTGGTGAAAATACTATTTCTTCACCCATCTAAAATTCTCTTCATCTTTCACATTAATCTCTAAAAGTTAAAGTTTATAAAGATAAATTTAGAGTCTAGACGTAGGATTTATCTTCAACATTCCACAAAAGCAAAAAAAAACAAATTAACCACTTTCGCCAAGTGGACAAAATACATGACCATTGCTGTACCAGAACATGAAAAATTAATGAAATTGTAAACCAATAACACATCCATACCTTAAAAAAACTAAGAAAAAAAAAAGCTTCTAAATCAAGATTCCAACATGAAGAGGGGGAAAACACCAGGCTATATAACAAGCTAGAAGTTTCATGCCTATAAAATACAACCAGAGCCTCCACCACCGGACTCCAAAATCATGCACTCGCACTTTGTTTTTTTGTGCTGAGAAGTTAGCTAAAACATCAATGACAGCAGAGGAGTTTTCCCCAATAAAATAAATAAGCTTGGGAAACTGAAAACATGAAATGCAAGAAAAAATATGAGCGAAACTCCAAATTTAAAGCTGAAGCAACAGCAAGCGTGAGCGTATTAAACAGAAAATTTATAAGAAAGCATTTTCTTGGATGCACTTTCAGGGCTGAAGCAAAAAATAAAGTAAAATAAAAAGTAAAATTTTTTCCAACCATAACCAACCTAAAATACTTTATCTAAGACTTCCAACGTTCCATTTGACTAATCATTCATTGTAACTTCTCGGATAATAATCATGACTCGTGACAAATACCATATCAGCCAATAAATTCGAAGCTATGAGTCATTCTTCATTCGTTTCTCTAAATAGGCCAATCCTTCTTCTCCCTACCCACAATTATCCAGTCCAAATTTCTGATAAATTTATGGCTTATCAAATGCAATTGAAAGCAGTTATCCAACATGTTAATCTGCCAATAGCCCGCCCTTCTCCATCACACAAGATATTATAAACCCAGAATTTGTACAAAATATTGCAAAGAGTAGTCTCTCATATAAAATGAACTATCATATCAGAGTAGTAGACAAACAACGCAAAGTTGTAACAGCCACACCAAAAGCTGATTTTCACATTTCAGTATTTTAGGATAGCATGGTAGAAAAATACTCGTCACCACCAAAAGCCAAAGCAAAAAGTTGCAATGCATTATCAAAAGAAGTGCCAGACATTCAATCATTCCAAAGGATTAAAAAAATAAAATTCATTTCCTAAGAGACGCTTCAATATATTGCAATTCTTTTTCAACTTAAAAGATTTTAATTTTTATGTGACAAATAAAGAAGCTCTAATTATTTCCATTATAAATTGATGGGCACTAATCTTTCTAAACAAGAAGCAAGATCAGCATGCTGAAAAAAGCACTTTGGGCTCATTAAGCATTTTGGGAAAAAAGCACTAATCTCTCTCAGTTTATTTGTTTTTTCAAATAAATCAAATTTTCAATATCCTATTGCAATTGAACCTCATGAAAAAACTCAAGAATAAAAAATGAAGAAAACATACAGCATTTGAATAGCAGCATGAAACGCCCGACAGAAAGTTGACCACTCTCTTCAATCACCCATCTTTACCATTCCTCCCTATCAAATCCCAATCCCAGTTTCTTGAATCAAAATAGGTTAAACAAAAAATGGATAGTATGATAGTTGAATAGATGCATGAGATGAGCAAAAGAAAACAACTAAAACAAAGTTTACATATATAAATACATTGTTGCTAGAAAAGAGCATTATAAAAACATATTGTTTAGAGCAATAGACAGCATAGTATCTATATATGGTTATTTATAGGTATAGTATGTAAGCTTCTTAAGTTAAACATATAGAACCCAACAAAACTTTCTTTCTTGCGACTTGTTATTTTGTTAGAACAAGCAACAAGTCATACATTCCAAGGATAAGGTTGCAAACAAATCAATATGTTAGGAGAACCAATCAACTCTCGGATAAAACAGATTTTTTTTATTAGCAATCGAATAAGCATGGCATGCAATCGAACAAGCTTGAATATTATCTTGCTTCAACGTAATATAAGAATAATGAAAACCATAATAATCATATAATTTTCATTGATTTTATTTAATTATTTTTATAAATATATTATGCCAAAGCATTGAAAACAGTATAAATGAATCATGTGAGTTTTTAACAAATAATTACAAATGCATTTCTATTAGGTGTGCATGCATGCATGCACCCACACAATAGATGTTCAACTCTTCTAACGAAGGAACCGAAACATAAACTTCTTAGCAAGCTAAACATAAGTTGTTTGTGAAAGATGAGCTTTTTTTACAGTCCCTACTGCTAAGGCCCGCCATTTTAGCAAGCAAGCACACCATATGAAAATCTTTCATCAATTCATGCAAAATGCATGCGATAACATATGACCTTGTTGCCATCACAATCACCTCGAACAACACCAGCACACTTGATGTTGCACAACACAAAGTGGTGGCTACTAATAAATGTTAAGGTATATAAAGCATCCCATTGTTGACCCTCATGCATAGATTCAAGCTTTTGGATTGAAAATAAATTTAATCATAGCTCTTTGTGTATAATATTAAATGGTATGAAAAAAAAAAAAACTTTTGAATAAGAAAGGAGCTATACTTGATGTGGAGTACCTTTATTAAAATAGAAAAGATTAATGCATATTGAAGTATTAAGTTTAGCCCCACATCGGAAAGGTAAAAAATCTTTTATTATAGAAATGCCAAGTGGATGACATTTGCCTACAAGCTTAAGCTCTAGGTTGAAGCATTTTTGAACACTGGTATGGCAGAACCAAATTAGATCCTCATTGAATCACGTTCCCTGGCAACAAAAAATTTTATGGAGATGAATTCCAGAATGGTTACTACATGTCTTTGATATGAATTAGGCCTTACTTATTAGCATGCAATAACCGAGAAATATGAAGGAATGAGAAGTGGCAGGTTCAATTATTTGGTTGTTGGGGAAGTGGGAAGTGACGTCCTCTCAAGGAAGTAGCTGATCATATGTTTTTTGAAATTATAGTAAAACACACAAATGTATAAACATGCATATATTCTTACATAAATAAATTTCAAATGAATTATTGGACAGATGGACAGCCTACACAGAGAAATAATATATATATACATACATACGAATGGCGGACGAGAGCTCTGCTAGGGTTTCGACTGGCGATTTCAATCGCGACTGATACTGTCGCTCGAAGGAAACCCCGTCTCTGTCATAGACTTTCCGCTTCGCCCGCTTTCTGCTTCGTCGGCTCGCGTCCTTCTTTGGCGCCGAAAGTTCGTCTGCGTCTCTCAATTTACCTCTCTCGATTTCGACGACGACGCGTCCACGCCTTCGATTTCGACGACGACGCGTCCACGCCTTCGATTTCGACGACGACGTCCAGCTGGTCCAGTCGTTCGCGTCTGTGCAGTTTCCCGACAGCTTCGGTTTGGGTTTCTGTTCGACGACGACGTGTTCGCGCCTGCTCGAACCTGCGTCCTGTTCATCGGCGACAGTAGATAAGCTGCGCCAGTTGTTTCCTGTTGTGCTTGTGTGAAGCACTTAAATTGCCTCGGGGTTTTCCCACGCCGCCGCCCTCGCCGGTGATAATCCCGCCAAACTCTCCGATGCTACATT
>NEWO01000007.1:955761-978652 GCA_003013225.1 Phalaenopsis aphrodite
TATATATATCTATATATATCTATATGTGCATATAGATATATATATATATATATATATATATATATCGTTACTTCTATGTTGAGCATTGAAATAGTATTTTTATAAGTGACTTCATCAAATTTTACTTTCAAAAGAGGGAAGTGTCACTTCCTTTCACTTACAACAACCAAGTAGGCCTTCAATGCAGACGTGTTGAAGGGCAAAGCATACAGCAAAGGTTGGACACTGGTAGAAAACACGATTTTATGGAAATATGTAATTAACATGTAAATTTTAGGCATGAATTACATGTATCAAAAGAAAAACTTTTCAATTTTACATAAAATAATTTACTAGAAAAATATCAATACTTAATAAATTCAAGTTAATAACTCACTTCAGTGATCAATCCTGGTAAACTGGAACGGATGCTAATTGAATTACTAAAACAGAATGATAATCAAAAGGGAAAATTTGATCCTAAATTACATATGATTTTCAAATAATGTAGAAGGGTAAAAGGATATGTGAATAGAACAACAATGGTATCCTAACAAACAAATGAAATTTAAAGCCTTCAATCAGATTGACTAAAGTAAAATACATTGCAAACAAATACTACGCCATTTAAACATTATGCAGCAATAAACATTTTTGTTTTAGATAATGCCCCAACTTGACACATGCTTAACACCATCTTAATACAATGTCATAAAAACTAGGTTGTGCTCTTAAATTTTGGATACCACATAATTTGTATGTTGAAAATGTAATGAATTTGTGATATTGAGATGCATTATTATGTATATTTTATATTATACGAACATGCCTAACTGCATTTCATCTGTCCAAAGTGTTCAATATGAAAACGATAATAGAAGATCGGGAAAAGAATAAAACCTACATCAATAAGAAAGCCGCGTCACCCTCCGGCTTTCCACCAGCCTCGCTTCTCTCTCTCGCGTCAACCATCCTTTCCATTCCTACCTAAATCCCAATTTCCCCTTATCAACCAGAACTTAAGCAGAAAAATCACAAAAAAATGGCATAAATTATCACACATGCTACAATTCAATCATATTTCATTAGTTCAACAAAAAATTATCATTTTCTACTCAATGCAGATCCTAAATCAGTCGTCATTCGAAGACTCAAAAGAAGAGACCTAGCGATCTTGACAAGTGCGGCGAAAGGTACCCTGAGACAGCTCACAGCACGCCCTCGCGCTGACCGAGAGGTGAGAGGTGAGTCGCGGAATGGCGATCACGCTATGCAGGGGAAGAAGTGATGATGCGCTTCCTAGCTCAGATGGCACCCTATTACAGAGTAAGCGTTGATTAAGGAAATAATTTCTAACCGAGAAAAAGAAAGAGGAATAGGGTTTCCACCTCGAGGCAGAGAAGAGGCGAGTGCGTTGGATGCGAGGACTGCGGAGACGTGGTAGAGCAGCCGGTGATCGGAAGGAAGACGGAGACGAACGCGCAACGGAGATGATCGACCTAGAGATGGAGCCACGCCAAGCCATGCCCGTGTGAAAGGGGATTGGAGAGGTTTACTAGGGTTGAGACCGGAGATGACGGCAGAGGGTTTTAGGCCTGTTCTCATCAATTCCTACAATGGGTTGATGGAGAATTCGTTTCTCTCAATGCCGTCAGATTCGATCTTCCGGAAGGAACTGAAGATTGATTAATCGGCTCGGGACTACCAGGGCGAACAACAACAAATCGGGTTCGACTGAACCCGACTCAAATTTTGTACAATCAACTCTCTCTCTGTCTCTTTATGCATATATATGCAATCAAATCTCACAAGGTTATGATCAAATGGAGTGTTTCGATAAGATAAATCTAAAATAATCCTAAGATTGCTCAATTTTGACACCATTAAGGCCCTAAAATGTTCATAGAATGTCATTCAATTAAGAGGTTCTCTCCAGGTCATCTGATTGTGTGGTCTGAATTCTTTCCATATTGTCATGAGGGCTCTCTTAAACTCTATAAATAGGCCATACCTCCTTCATAGAGAGGGACAAAAGCCTTGAAACGAAGGAAGCCTAAAGCTTAGAGGAGAAGGAACTTAATTTTAGTATTATTCCATATCGAAAACCAGATGAACACTTCCCACTCATAAAATTATTATGCATCATTAACCACCGTTCGTCGACTGTCATCGACCAATTTCGATCGTCCCTGATTCTCATTGCAATGAAATCCCTTGTGAAATCATGATGTGCCCTACGTAATCCCGATATACATTGTGGAATAACAAAGCAGCCTACAAAGCAATATAATGATGCACTTCGAAGAGGTGCAATGGCGTAGCGCATACAGTGAAATGATGCACCTCACATAGGGTGTAGCGATGCCTCCTCAAGATACTCAGCACATGGCCTACATGACCAACAACGACTCACAACTCATGCAACTCTCAAGTCTAGCTTTTGTGGCTTACAGACGTTATTACAGCTCATGAAGCTCCCAACTTCAACTTTTGCGTCCTACATATATTATCTTGACTCGTGCAGCTTTCAACTCTGGACTTTATGGTCTACGGATGTTATCTCGACTCGTGCAGCTCCCTACTCTGACCTTTGTGAGCTACGGATGTTATTTCAACTCATGTAGCTCCCAACATTGGCCTCTAAGGCCTCGAACATTATCTCGGCTCATACAACTCCCAATTTTACTTTTATGGATCTCAAATGTTATCTCAGTTCATGCAGATCTCAACTCAGCCTCAGCGACCAACGAAAATCATCTCCGCTCATGCAGCTCCTAACTCTTACATATGTGGCCTCAGAGCATAATACTTGCTCATCAAGTTTCCAACTTCTGCATCTGCGACATATGGACATTATCACAGCTTGTGTAGCTCTCAACTCCAGATTTTGCAGCCTATAGATGTTATATCAGCTCATGCAACACCCAACTCCGGGCTTTGAGGCCAACAAACGTTATCTCAGTTCATGTAGCTCATAACTCTAGCATATGTGGCTTAAGGATGTTGCATCAGCTCATGTTGCTCTCAACTCGGTCTCTATGGACTATGAACATAATTTTAGCTCATGCTTCTCCCAAATTCAACATATGCGACCTAGATACACTATTTTAGTGTATGTAATTACCACCTCCGACCTCTATGACATAAGTACATTATCACAACTCATGCAACTCCCAACTTCGGTCTTTGTGGCTTATTAATGTTATCACAGCTCATGTGGTTCCCAACTTTGGTCTCTAATGCGCCGTATGAACTTAATTACAACTCACTATTATGACATATGCAACCAATTGTGATTTATGTGGATCATAGCTTCTACAACTCTCTATTACGATCTATGTGACCAACTAACGCTCCTAAAACAACCATTTACAGCTTGCATTGTTAACTACTATCACAGCTTTCAACTACAACATCTAAGATATGTTGACGCTACAACCTCGTCTATAACATTCACGATGGCCTATTGCCATCATAACAATTCAACTACGACCCACTCTTCCCCCAACATCTACTCGTTGACAAGGTAATGATCATGGTGCGTCGTCACTGCACATAATTATTTCTATTAAGAGCTTTCAATACGAGCAAAATTCTTAAATTAATTGAATTGCAGAGATAAAATGAGGTTTGAGGGATCATCAATAGTCAGATTCGGTGCCCCACAAAAAATAAATCACTCAAAAAATCTAGTAGAAAATATTTGATGGAATAATAATTTTGATTCATCTTAGAGTAGAAATTTAAACACAATGTCATAAATTAACAAAAACCAAGCCTTTGGCTCTCCCAAGAATCTACCGTAATAAGCAATAGATGCATAAGAAAATTTTAAAAAGAAGATGTATAGGTGGCTTGTTGCATTGATACAAAGTCAAGTTGGGCTACCGACTTGATGGAGAAGCTGTTAAAACCATTTAGAGATTGAAGAGTACGTATGGTCATAAAAGACCCATTTGGCCTCATCGGCAAATGAAAATAGGTTTGGAAGAAGATTAAAGTTTTTAAAGCCATAGTGAATGCTTTCTTCAAATAAATGAGCGAGTCTACCTTGTTGCTGACAAATAAAGATCTTAAGCCTATCTAGCTCAGTTTGTGCCTCGAGCTAAACTGACTAGTTGTTGTCATTAAACTCGGTGGGCAAGTCCGTATCCAGTCTGATTTAATGAGCTAGTGTTATGCCTTACTTGGCACTCATATCCTTTGTCATATGTTTAGGCTGATCAATTCAAAAGACATTTAATAATAAAGTTTCATATTTATAAGATGCATAAGATGTATTAAAATAAATAAAACATCAAGTAAAAGGAGTGCAATAATTGCTTATGTGATACCAATTTTAAGTATATGGAGCTGTGTAAAAATTCTTGCATCTCTTTTTTATCATTAAATAAATAAAACAAAACCTACCCCTATCTAAGAGGTTTGCTATTAATGTATTGGAAAAGAGTATACTTCATAATAAATTTAATCATTATTTCAAATTGGTTCATTCAAAGTACTGTTGATGAAAAATAAAAAAAGGTAAAAGTGGATAAAATGTATGCAAAATTATATTAAAGGATCCTTTGGAGAAAGAAAAGTGTACAATAATTCACTTTTAATGGCAAAACTACTCTTAGGGTTCGTTTGAGGCAGCTTATAAGTGCGGGCGGCGTTTTGGTGTTTTCAAAACGCCGTCGTACTGTTTGTTTTGTACATTTCATTAGCTTATCCAAAATTGCATTTAAGTTTTTACACTAAACGCAGGTCGCGGGCCGCATTTCAGGATAAACAGCTTTTCTTGAAACGCACAAGCTGCCCCAAACGAACCCTTAGCCAGGATGCAATTGCCCTCTAAATTGTGTTTTTTCTTCCGGCACATGCTCATTTTAATTATATGCTTCTTTCGAAAAAAATTTATTGCACTATTATGTTATAACTATTTAGCATCAATAATATATATTATTATTATTATTAATTGAATCATATCATTGAATTGGTAGATGAGCTTGTTTTGAATTAGCCCAATCACGATGAAGTAAATCAAGTGTGATACTAGCCTCTTTTAAATGGTTGGCAAATTATTGATCGGCAATTCATCGGGAAAATCACTACTGCCGGGAAAATCAAGTAGGGCGTCTCGAACCCTAGCTTTCCTGCAATACGCATAGGAGGACTCCATGACTTCTCTTGGCTATGGGAAGCTCTAGAAGGATGTGCGGTGACTTCTAAACACTAGAATGGGCACCTAATATGTCTTATATCCTAAATGAGCTCCTCTGATGACGGGTCCTCCTAGGTAATGCTAAATCACCGCCAACAAGTGCTAGAGAGTTTTGTATGAGTGTCTTAAATTACGGGATGCTACGAACGAACCGTAAACTATCTTGAATCATGCAGGTGGACAAACTACACTCATGACAATAAAATGTGGTGCCAACAATTTATTTATTTCCCTTGCGAAAATTTTTGCTACATAAAGTGCATCAATAGCCTTGGAGTATAGAATGAAGTTACTTATTTTGGAGAGTTTACTTATTATTATCATTATACATACAATCGTGGCTACAAATATTTCTCTGAAATCTCAATACAAAAACAAATTAACTAAATTGTTTGACCGATTCTCCAATCCAGCATGCATAACATTGTCTTTCAATCCTTATGATACCTTAATGAAGGCTAGTAAAACTCACATTCATGTAAATTTACAGATTTATTACTTCGATCCCATACATGTGGCAACTTTTCTTGTGCATAATCAAGTTTTTCTTATTATATTTTTTATGTGAGAGTTCAGGAGGTGACTTGGTGAGGTCAAGAAGCGCTAGCATGTCAGTGACTACTTGACACTTGGAGATCTCAAATCTGGGTAAAAACTGACAATGACGTCGTGGACGTATGATGGATAAAGAACCCCTAAGGGCTAGTCACATGAATTTATTTGTGACGAGCTCGAGTGCCATAGTTCGGATCAGACACATGTTCGAAGATGGTTCCCTTGCTAGCAGCGATAAGTTCCGCGAAGGGTACGACGACAATCATCCCAGAGAAGAGTCTAAATCGCCTCCTCCCATAGAGTGGTGACCCAACATAATATGGAGCTTCAATCAGACAATTTAGGACCCATGCAAGTGAAATGTTAGAACCCGACTTTTATGACCTAGAGACATTTCAACACCCGGCGGCAAAAAACTCGACTAGGGGTGCAGAACTCTAAGACTCCTCTCTAGGGCTAATAACCCTAGACGAGCCACTGTTCTCTTGAGTGAGCAACTCTAAAACTCCCTTCCGGAGAGCAACCCTAAGACTCCCCTCCAGGGCAAGCCATTCTAAGACTCTCCTCTTAGATGAGCGACTCTAAGACTCCTCTCAGGGGTGAGCAACCCTAAAACTCCCCTCCGAGGCGAGCAAGTCTAAGACTCCACTCCAGAACAAGCAACCTTAAGACTCTACTCCGAGGCAACCAACCCCTAGACCTGTCAAAATGACTTTTTGTTCTCGAACAGTTCATATTTGACTTGTTAAGAAACCCGTGTTTGATTTGTTCACTAAGTTAACAAACCGAACACAAACAATCTTTTTGTGCTTGATATATAAATAAGTCAAACATGAACAAAGATTTGTTTGTTTGTGTTCGACTTGTTTTGGCTCAAAATAATTTTATATATATATATATATATATATATATATATATATATATATATATATATATATATATATATATATATATAATTGATGAGTAGTAATTTTAAAAAAATTATTTGACTACATGGCTATAAATATTTATAATCAATTAAAATTATTAATTAAAAAATAAAATAAAAAAATATTTAATTATATTTAAATGATGGTTAATATAAATAATAAGATTTAAATTTTGCCTCAACCTTAACATCAGGGTTTTCAAAAGGTCTCTTTGTTCGAAAATGGCGGCTCACTAAGCAATTAGTTGAACACAAACACATTTTTTTATGTTCAAAATATAAACAAGTCGAACACAAATAGTGGTATTTCTTAACGAGTGAAACACGAGTTGAGTCTGGGCTCACTCGTGTTCTCAGACTCAACTCGTGTTCGGCTTGTTTACACCTCCTACTCCCGGACAAGCCATTGTAAGGTTCCCCCCACTAGGGCGAGCAACTCTAAAACTTCCCTCCTTAACAAGCAACCCAGAGACTCCCCTCCGGGCTAGCAGTTCTAAGACCCCCTCCGGGGCTAGCAACTCTAAAACTTCCCTCTGAGGTGAAGCAACTCTAAGACGCCCCTCTGAGGCGAGCATCTCTATGAAGCCATTCCAAGACAAGCAACTTTAAGACTATTCTCCAAGACGGGCATCAAACAAAGAACTGCTAAAAAAATGAATTATAACCACCACTGAAATCCCAACCAACCATTTTGATCAAAACGATTAGCCCACTCAACATCCTCCCGGACAAACTCTCTACCGATCGGGCAAACAAATCATACCATGGTCACTCAATGTCTAATCAACTACAACGAATGTTACATCAAGCTAAAGGAATAACAACTACGGTTTGCTCCCGTTTATAGGCCACCCTTGGCCGGCCGAATTTTTCTCTAACAATCGATTTTTCTGACTGCTAACTTTTTTCTCCAATGATCAACTCTTCTTCCGACGGACGATTTTTCCTCCAACAACCGACCATTTTTTTCAATGGTCCATTTTTCCTCAAAGACCGATCTTTTCTTCTGACGGCTGACTTATTCCTCCAAACTGTCGACTTTTCCTCCGATCAGCCATTGAAACCCGATGACTCCCCCGATGGAAAAATTTTAAAATGATAGGTCCAACAAATAAAACAAAAGGATGAAAACCGAGCTCGAAAAGCGCCTAGCGAGGAGTATCATTAGTAAATTATGACTTCAAGATTTGTTTGATTTATAAATTTCCTTGTACTTATTGCAGTTGTCGTTGTCAAGAAGTAAGAAAGTTAAAAAACTTAATATACATACTAAAAAATGGTCTGCACTAATCTCAAGGCAATCTGATGGTCCAAGGTCAAGAGACTAGAACGTCATTGGTTCTTCCTTTAAATCAGGATATAATTTTATATTTTTTCCCCTTCCGTCCTCTATAAATAGGAGGGTTGTCACATATAATAAGAACCGTTGGATCCCCTTTTTTGTAACATATTTTCTTTATGAAATAAAATGAGTTATCACCGCCGGGACACCCATTTCCCCTCGGCGGAGTATCCTACTCTTCTCCTCCTCTATCTCTTTCTCTCTCCCCCTCGATCTTCTTTTCTCGGTCAAATGCTCTCTTCCTTGAGCGAGGGGGTACTGGATATATTTGAACTCTCTCTCTCTCTCTCTCTCTCTCTCTATATATATATATATATATATATATATATATATTAAGTATAATTATTTTCTTGGGCATAATAACTCAATATTTAAAATTTTTATTTTATTTTCACTCAATATGTTATCTATTAAAGCACTAAAAATATTTTATGGAAATAATACTTATTTCCAAAAAAACAAAATCAAACCAAGCAATCACAACTTTCCCAAATCTCCTTCTAATGAAATCAGTCCCTGCAATGGCCTCTCACAACAAACTCGTTTTTTCCTTTTTTTTTTTTTCTTTCTCCTACTCAAAATACCTTTGCACCCATTTTCATGGCTAGCCAAAGTAAATAAATAAATAAAATAAAATAAAATAAAATAATTAAAAAAAAAAAAAAGAGGAAGAAAACCCAGAATCCTAATCTCCTCCCCAGCCATTCACCCCAAATCTCATCTTATCCACTCCCCCCCTGTTTCCTTCCCTTCACAAAAAACGCCAATCTCCCCCTCGCTAACTCCCAGATTCTTAACCAAGCAGCAGAATCAGAGAAACATAGAAAAAGGTAACCCAACTCCCCTCTCCATTTCCTCTAATCAAGCATCAATTTTTCCCCATCTCACTCTCCCCCATCCTTCTCCTCCAGCATCATCTGCTTCTTCCTCACAAAAATGGCAGTCATATCTCCTCCAACTTTCTCGGCAGCCGCCATCTCCACCTCCGCACTTAACTCCACCATGAAAAAGAAGGCCGGCGTTACATTCATACAAGGACTGAACTCCTACGGCGGCCTCAAAGCGCAGAACACAGTAACCCCCATCGGAGTCTCACAATGTGCTGAAAAGTCATTCGCCATGGTTATGAGCTCCATCAAGTCTTCTCCATCGAAGAAACAGAAGAGCGGAGGGGGAGCATTCTCCTCAACCTGCAACGCAGCTGCTGAAATATTCAAGATTGCAGCCATCATGAATGGACTGGTGCTCATTGGCGTGGCTTTGGGCTTTATTCTTCTGCGAGTGGAGGCAAGTGTGGAAGAATCGGAATAGGAAACATAGCAAAAAAGAAGTCTTTTGCGTTGTGTCTAGATTTTTGTGCTTTATATTTCAGTAAGTAAATTCGGATGAACTGTATTGGAATATGAAGATTTATGCTACTTGATTGATTTGGATCAGTAAAAGAGATGCCTTCATACTTTCTATTAGACTTTTGATGCACATGCCAAGCCTTTTTGATGCACATGCCTATGTAATAAGGTTGAGAAACTATACATATAATTCTTCCAGCCCCTGTAATTTAGGTTTCGTTTGAGGCAATTTATTGGCTGTGGCGATGTTTTGAAAACGCCGTTTTATCGTTTGAAAATTGCGTTTGAGCAGCTTATCTGAAAACGCAGTTGTTTTTTACACTAAACACGGAACACGGGTCAAACCCTTCGGTCCATATTTCTAGGATAAGTGACTTATCTGGATGAGCACAAGCAGCTCCAAAGACACCCTCAATTTGAAAATGGTGATTTTTTTCAGTATGATGAATAAGATTTCGGTTACAATATATTATGGACTGCTTTCTGAATACTAGAAGTCTAGAATTAGACACTTTGAGATTTTTCATTTTGCTTCTAATTAATGTGCTGCAGATTGGGGTACAATCACATTCTATTAGTGAAACATTTAGGCTCTTCATTTTACATAAATACCACACAATTCTTACATATTTACATATCTAACGCCTAACAATCATATTTATATGCATATAGCTCGAATCTTTTAACATCACTTTAAAATTCCACAATCATTATCTTTTGAAATACAAATTTTCATGTATTGTTTGTTTCATGACACCAAAGTGTTATAGCTATATAAATAATCAGAATTGCATGGTACATATGTAAATTTCTCTTTTATTTTAAATGTCAACTTATTCCTTTTAGATTCAGGAACAAAGAGTGATGAAGATAACAGAAACTTTGATTAATAGATTATTGTAACAATTTTTTATTTATTAGTGTTATTATTATTATTATTTTTTTGGGGGCAAAGCTGTAATTAGCAAACCTTGACAATCCCTGTTGTGGGTGGAGCTTTCAAGAAGGATTGTCGCAAAATTGACTATAAACATAATACCCGAGCTGAATGATTTTTTTCCAATTAAACGTTTTTTGTTCATGTGATATTTTTGAGAGTATAAGAGCTTTAGCAAATATTTTCATTTAAATTATCGTCAGTTCTTAATGTGAGTTGTTGAATATTTTTGGAACGTATGATTAATTTGTGAACTCATATAATTCGGGATGTACCTTTGTGAAAGGAGTGTGAAGATGTTGAAAGATTTTTAGAGGGAAAAAGAGAGTTGAAGAGAGCTAGAGCCAGGTCCCCTCTCTTCTCCCATTTGCTTCCTACTTATGCATCCTAGTGCTTATGTGTTTCCCCAGGAATGAAATAAAAGCTATGCTATAGGTTGTACCTTACGGAGCGTCAATAGACTTGTCGTCAAGAAGATCCTTGGAGTGGGGGTCAGACGGCTAATAAATGGTTACATAGATGATGATGGACTGGAGTTGTTTTCCATCCGTCTCAAAAATTGGTTATAGAACTCTGTGATGCATCACAATCATGTAGCTATCCACGACCCTGGTGAGAGGATTCAATTAGTACAGGCAAGTTTGGAAGAAAAACTTGGGAAATGTGAGCGAGCTCGGCTGGTGGAGTTTGCTTGAAGAGTTTGGGTCGGTCAGAGAAACTTGCGTGACCGTCCACGAGCTTCGGATGTACTTGTGGGTTCCTTTTGGGCAGCCAGAAACTTTGTAGCTCGTTACTTCCAAAGTTACACCTAACATTTAAGATTGGCATGGTCAACACTGCAAGATTACGTGCATGGTTTGCGACTCAATCCATTAGATTCATGAGGCACATTTAATCTCTAGGCTTTTATGCTGCTAAAAACAACTCATTTTTGAATATATAAACATTAATCAAATTAAAAATTAATAGTCAGAAATTAACTGCCAGTGCATGAAAACTAGCAGCTGCAGTTTTCAAATTTTAACAAGAAGAGAGCACAAAAGTCTTCAAATCCTCCCTTACAAGTTGCCCACCCACAAATATCAGCCGTTGTTTTCTAATCCCAAAACCCAGCAACCAAATCAAAACAAAAGCACATATGTCCTTCCTCTATATCATGTTCTATGCGTACAAATACATCCACCGTCCAATCTCCACGTGTGCGGCTAGATTCTGAATAACCCACCTGCCCAAACTGTCGTTTCACCCGCGGCTTTCAAATTCCAACGGCCCGAAACCACCCCTAGTTTCTACTCCTACTTCTTTATCCCCAAATGTTCATCCAATTCACATATATAAATTATTCACTCTTTGTTCACCTCTAAGCACCCTTATCAAGTTTAGATTTGCATTAATGTCAGGCTCCATGAATTCTTATACTTTTGAACTTCGTAAACTCTATGCGAAGGTTCAGACCAATATAGAAAGGATTGGATCAAATTTGTCGATCGGGTCGAGTCAAATCAACATCGACAAAGACAATCATGCCGGCTCGCTGGATCGGAGTCGAGAGCTTAACCTGCCACATATACCAGAACTTGACTCTGACATTGCTTTGTCCATTCTGGTGGATTGTTTTAATCTTTAGTTGCTTTGTAATAGTGTGTTCTTTGGAGATAGTTAAATGATTTTAGTGGTATCTTATGGAGTGATTCAATGTCATGCGTAACTTGTTATGCATGCTCCTCCCTCCATGGTCTTATTATTGTAAATAACTGTTGGAATAAGATTAATTATGAGCAATGCTAAATGTCATTTTGGTATGAAATTTTAAGGTTTTAATCTATTCTTAAGGTATAATGATTGTCTTAGAAGAGGGCTTGTTGGCTTTTATTGTGGGGAGGGATGGTTCAGGGTGAGGATTCATACCTCTCAAATAGTATGTTGCAGATAATAACAATTGCTAATTTAAGTAAAATTTTGAGTTGAATTTCATTTGTTTTAAATAGATTTGCATAAATAATAGTATGCATGACAAAATATTTATGTAAATAGATCTTAAATTAGTGTTGGCCTGAAAAGCTAAGAGTTTATTTGATGCAATTATTTAGAGGATATATATTATTTTGTTATATAAGAACATGCTTTAATATATAAAAACAGAAGGTTCTACAAATGATTAGTATTTATGTGCATGAAGCAATGATTTAGGATATGAAGGTATAAATAATATTTTTTAAAAATAATTTTCATATAAATTATGATTGCTTTTCAAATGAGTTTGAGCAAACATGAAGCAAAATGGAGAATAAAAATAAAAAAAATATATATAAGATATTAATATATTATTTATATAAAATTATGTGTACGAATAATATAATCAAACATTTTATGCATATTCTACTTGCCTAGGTTTGGGTGGCTTAAGGCTTATAAGCCAAGTTTGGTTTCTCCAAGCCCGCCCAAATTGGGTGACCCAATAAAATCTAAAACTTACCAATTAACATTAAAATGAATAGTGTTTGCCCACAACAGTTTAAAAAACAAAAAAGAAAAAGAAAACAAGAGAAGATAACAAAATTGAAACAATCAGGCATCAATAAGCCAAAACGTAAAAGCTCATGACCAAAAAAATTCCTCATAACGCTCCCTTCTAAAACAAATGGACCAAAGGAGATCCCTCTGTTTAATTGGTTCTTTTTGAAGACTTCAAGTCGCTAGCTTGTCTATTTATATGTCATCGTATAATTCTCTTATTCTAATAAATTTCCCTCCCGAATTATATCAATAATTCAAAGAGGGGTGGAATCGAAAAGAAGAATATAAGACAACAAATAGGCAAACAAATACAAAAAGAAACAAGCAGAAGAATTATATATGGGTAGTCCTCGTGTGATGGTTAAATAGTATGTGTCCGTACAAGATTAGAATGAGGTGTCTCGAAACACAACATCCACGAAGAGAATCCCTACATAAGTCACTCGTAACGAGAGAAATAAAAAAATTTTTTTGTTTTGGGTCAAGATACTCCTAGAAGAACGTATCCCTCTGATTAATTACATTCTAAGGTATACCTAAGAATACTCTCGATAAAAGAAGTTTCGCTTATATTATCATGAACCAGGAGAGTAGAACATCAGAGGGTGGTTATTTCTTATGGGAATGCCCCGATGCTTTCAGTGAGGAAGTTTCTCATACCCAAGATGGGGAGCAATTTGGCGGCACACCGAGCCTATGAAATAACCAAAGTCAACTCGACTAGGATATTTCTATACATCAGAGCTCACCGGGTCATAAGGGCAAAGGGTGAATCATCGTACCTCAAACGAACGGTAGCTTATCAGTAATCAGGTCTTCAAGTTGATATCAATGAAGTCAAAACAGGGCTGAAAGGAACTCAGCAGAGGAAGAGTAGAGTAATCATAAAAGATAAAGGTAGTTGGGTCAAGGTACCACAGACTCATCGTCCAAAGACACCAAGATCCTATGCTTACTTGGTCATGAAGGTAGTCGACCCAACACGTCCAAAGATCCTCGATAAGTAATCTGTAAATTGTGTCATCCATGAGGACCTTGGTAGCTCTAAGGTTAAAGAACAAAACTCTATCTTATAACTACAGGTAGAGTTCCAAGAGGTGGAACTTATACTCGTCGAAGTGGCGAGGATGTCGTACGAAAGGAAGAGAAAAAGGAAGTTCAACTATAAAGCTAGAAGCACTTCCAATAAAAGAACTTACACCTGCTTGGGTAGGGAGCCTTCTAACTCCCTAAATGCGCTAGACAACCACCTATATAGAAATTCATGCTGGGCCGATCAGATTTAAGAAGCTCGACGACTACTCCTCGAGACATGTAAATATGAATGTAGTTATCTACCACAGTCCTGAGCATAGAGATCCATTTAAAAACCGACCTGAAGGTCATGCAGGAAAGAAAAAGCTTGAAATTTAAAGTTCTGAATATTTTGATCCTAAAATTTTTATTATCCTGAATATTTTATTAGGATTTTATAGCAAATTTAGAATTTTAAATCCTAAAGAGCCTAAATTGTATCATCAAATTCTCAGAAAAACCAAACATGAAAAAGGGTGAAACAACCAAACACCCAAGCATGGAAGAAAGACGATAATACAAGCCAAATAAAATAATAAGAAAGTCTGGTGCCACTGGTTCGACGACACATCTCAGAAAAGAAAAAGAGCAGCTAGACTCCACATATACATGCACGTTTCTACTTATATACATCAATATCAAATGCAGAATTAAGATAAGGAACACGAGTTATTGCTCCTATTCACCCGTCACGTGGTTCTGGTGCCAAAATACATCGGAACTTGTGCTTGTATCTTATTTCCGCTACAAGACTCTCCCAAAGTTTAAAGTACATAGGAAAGAAATGACTCAACCTACATGAAAATATGCTAGTACAAAAAGCTATCTACATGCAACGAGTCTAAGTCATGCCTGAAGGGGGAGCTAAGCAGCACCTACAAGCAAAAATTAACATGTAAATCATCACAAGCTCTCTCTTTTTATTGTACTTATGTGTGCGCATGTACATGACATGACTCCTTGCAGAAAACCGACGTAATAAGCTACCATGCATAAAAAAATTGNTATGAAATAACCAAAGTCAACTCGACTAGGATATTTCTATACATCAGAGCTCACTGGGGCATAAGAGCAGAGGGTGAATCAAACGATAGCTTATCAGTAATCGGGTCTTCAAGTTGATATCAATGAAGTCAAAACAGGGCTTAAAGGAACTCAGCAGAGGAAGGGTAGAGTAATCCTAAAAGATAAAGATAGTTGGGTCAAGGTACCACGGACTCATCGTCCAAAGACACAAAGATCATATGTTTACTTGGTCATGAAGGTAAACGACCCAACACGTCCAAAGATCCTCGATAAGTAATCTGTAAATTGTGTCATCCATGAGGACCTTGGCAGCCTTAAGGTCAAAGGAACAAAAATTTATCTTATGATTACAGGTAGAGTTCAAAGAGGTGGGCCTGTCGAAGTGGCGAGGATGTCGTACGAAAGGAAGAGAAACAGGAAGTTCAACTACAAAGTTGGAAGCGCTCCTAATAAAAGAACTTACACCTGCTTGTGTAGGGAGCTTTCTAACTCCCGAAATGCGCTAGACAACCACCTATATAGAAATTCATGTTGGGCCAATCAGATTTAAGAAGCTCGACAACTTCTCCTCAAGACATGTAAATATGAATGCAGTTATCTACCACAATCCTAAGCATAGACATCCATTTAAAAACCAACCTGAAGGTCATGCAGGAAAGTAAAAGCTTGAAATTTAAAGTCCTGAATATTTTGATCATAAAATTTCATTATCCTAAATATTTTATTAGGATTTTATACCAAATTTATAATTTTTAATTCTAAAAAACCTAAATTATATGATCAGATTCTCACAAAAACCAAACATGAAAGAGGGTGAAACAACCAAACACCCAAGCATGCAAGAAAGACGATAATACAAGCCAAATAAAATAATAAGAATGTTTGGTGCACTGGTTCGACGACATATCCCAGTAAAGAAAAAGAGCAGCTAGACTCCACATATACATGCACGTTTCTACTTATATACATCAATATCAAATGCAGAATTAAGATACGAAACACGAGCTATCTCTCCTAGTTACCCGCCACGTGATTCTGGTGCCAAAATACATCGGAACTTCTGTTTGTATCTTATTTCCGCTACGGGACTCTCCCAAATTCAAAAGTACATAGGAAAGAAATGACTCAACCTGCATGAAAATATGCTAGTACAAAAAGCTATCTACATGCAACGAGTCTAAGCCATGCCTGACGGGGGAGCTAAGCAGCACCTACAAGCAAAAATTAACATGTAAATCATCACAAGCTCTCTCTCTTTATTGTACTTATGTGTGTGCATGTATATGACATGACTCCTTGCAGAAAACCGATGTAATATGCTACCATGCATATAAAAAATCAACACACAGAAGCACACCAAAGCACAAAATTGACGATTGACTAGAACAAGCAAATCAAGCCCATTTTGACTTAGTTCTAGGGTTTAAGTTTGATTTAGGTATAGGTTTGGATTAGGGTTTGGATTGGACATTAGTTGGGTCAAGTATAGGGTTTAGGTTTGACTAAGTGAGTTAGTATTAAGCTGGGACCCGAGTCAAACTCAAACCCAAGTCTAATTCAAGGCTATTGGGATGATTAACCTAGCCTAAAGCTAACTTGAAAAACCAAGCAGGAGACTCAGAAGACTTACTGGAGAAGAAGGATTGCTGAACAACTACTTCTTACCTTCTTCTTCCTGCTCAGAGTAAATACCAGAGAGTGTTCAAGAATTTAAGAGTCTAAGTCTGTCTTTCCCTCTTCAGCAGGCTACTTATTTATAGGCTCTGAAGGCGGTGATAAAGCATTATAGAGCCATTCAATTAGGTGGAGAGCTGAATGAGGAAACACATCAAATGGTAAGTGAGCCATGGATTGCCTCCTGCGAAACAGTCAAAGATTTGTGACCTGATCCATGGGCAAAGGCCACAAATCACTCACATGTGAATTCAATTTTGTTAGGCCAAGGGCTGGCGTGACCATGTTAATGAAGCTTCGAGTGTGGTAGCGCCTGACCTGGCGTGACCACGCCGAGGAACATTCGGGCATGCTATGCCAAAAGAAAGACAGACTGGTTTTTAGCCAATTTTGTTGTTTCAGATCAATGGGTGATGTTTGTGTAAGCCCTATATGGCCAAAGATGAGGTCAACAAAAAAAATTATAGAAAAAGCAAATTGATGCATTATCAATATTTGCTTATTTTTTAGCATAGTTGTCATTGATAACAATCTCCTTAATAAATTTTAATATTCATAATCTTAATCTTTTCACATAAAATTTAATATCATCTTCACCTTTAGGAATCATTTACATCTTTGCTTGATCCAATTATAGGTCTGTTTAGGGCAGTTGCGGTTGTTTGAAGAAGCAACTATAAAACTATTGAAGAAGAAGCAGGTATTCAAAAAGTTGTGGCGGTTATTGCAATTTTTTTTTTTTTAAAATTCATACCACAACTTTCTGGCAGCCACTACAGGTAGCTAAGTCTGGTAGGAAAATACAACTTTCATTTGCAGCTTTTTATAGAATGCAAACAAAATGAGTTTTGCCAAAGAGGAAAAACAACACTGCAGCACCACACCGTTACTGCATCGCCGCCCCAAACACACCTGATATCTCGATTTTTAGATCAGAGGTAAAATTATAAAAGGTAGAGGAAAAGCTCCACTTCAAACCCTTAAGAGCATTTTTAACAATTTTAAGCTTGTTACACATTGCAAAAAGGGGGTCCCCATGTATTAAATAGTTCCAAGATGAGTTAGTAATATTCAAATAATTAAGATAGTGGGTCAAGTAATTTTTGTACATATATCCACACTTTAGTTTAGTAGTGGTTCCAAGACAAACATAAATGGGAGAGTAATTAGAAGTGGAACCTTAAAATAAGATAAATGAAAATAATAATTCCAGAGAGTACTATAAAAAGCTCGATCTAGCAGGCATAATAAGATAAATGAGATAATTTGACTAGTTATTATACCAATTCTAGGAGTTACCCATATTTTAAAGCTTAAGGAACCAAAATTAATGATGCAATCAGTAAGATAAACAAGTTTGTTAGGGATGGGAAGAGAGTCATTAGTTATTTTTTAGGTTCAGAATGCAATTAAAATCATCAAAGATCGTCCATGGAGCATCATAAGAATGAACTAAAGAAACATTAGAATATCGCAATACTTTCCTCATAGTGGCATTGTTAAATGAAATCATAACATTGATTGAAGAAGAATAGCTAATATGATCATGAATGTAGTGGGTTCATATGTCTAAATCAATAAAAATGATAGAAGAGTGGATTTTGTTTCACCCAAGTATGGTGTTACTTATTATATTGAAATTATTATTGCTACTTGCATTAGAAAATAATTTAAATTATTTCTAAAATATAGAAAATATCAATTTTACTATCTTTGATAATTCTTATACAGTTAATAGTACGAGCATCACTGTTTAGCTCATAAATATTCCAAGCTAATATGTTTGGAAAAAAACATCAGATATATTAATGTTTGGGAGCACCCTTTTTGTCTTACATTTCTTGGCTTAAGAATAGGAGGGGAGGAAAGAGAAAGGGATATAAGTAGAGACAGAGGTAGTCGTGGGAGAAACATGTTCAATTAAAAGGAGGTAAAATAGTACTAGCTAAAACACGGTTAATCCTTGGTTCATCACAATTCAATTCACCATCTTTATTTGGGGCTGCACAATTAAGGATATAATGCAAATTTTGAAAACTATCAACAAGGGGCCAGTATTATTAGAAGATTGATAAACTTGAAAGTTAAGGTTCAGGACAGGATAAGAGGTAGGACTAGTGTGGCTATGAAGGAGAGGAGGCTAAGTGGGTTTATTTTTATTCCTCAGAGGTCTTAGCGTATATTTAGTACAATTAATACTTCTTCCACGAGTTGTAGTAATAACGCGAATAAGTTTTTATTTGGTGAATTTGGGGTAATAGTGAGGATCATGGGCAAAGGTAGAATATAATTTGCAAGGAATGAGTTTCCACTCATAGAAACCAGGGAGAACTACATCTTGCGCCTTAACAGAGATAATAGTAGACTCAAAAAGAATATGATTTGTATAAATTGATATGAATATTAACTCTGTAAAACTAAGATGAGAACCCTTAGCAGCAATATGGTCCATCACTAAGGGAACTCAAATTCGTCTTAAATCTGAGTTTCAGACCAGCAACACAAAGGTAAGCAAAAATTTTACCCATTTTGTAATATCTTTAAAACCTTTTATTATTAATATTAATAATAACAATATTATTATTATTATTATTATTATTATTATTATTATTATTATTATTATTATTATTATTATTATATTTATGAGACTACTTCTTAAACTGAGGGCTACCAAGTGAAACCATATCAAGATCTTTCATGCTGGTAAATTTGAAAAGGAAAAAAGTCCTCAATAAGAGAAATAAGTATGAATTTAACTTGGAGCTTTCAGATTTTTGTATGACTCGAGAAGATTACTATAATATGGGCGCTTTTCTAGAGCATATCCAACAAGAGCTAGGTTCTACTATTTGGAACCTTCGCCCACCTCAAGATCATAAATGTATAATTTTTTGTCCGCACAAGGTATGTACGATAATAAGAAATTTGTGGGGTTGGCAAAATGGGAAGATAAAAGCCATTTCTAGTTAAGCCAAGACCAAGGATGAAGGAAGAAGCAACTGAAGGGATAGGGGGAAAAGCAAATGCATCCACGGATGATCAAGGGCCAAAACGCCTAGACCAAACGAAGGACCAAGGAGCTAAAAATCAAGGGCATTGCCAAGGGTTTTTGGTAGATAAGAGAGTTGAAAATAAAACTATTGAAACCCTAGCAGACTATGGCACATATAAAACTCTCTTTATTTGCCTAGTTTTCCTTCTAGAGTTTGTTATTTGGAATCACTTCAACATTATATTTTTATTTTTTATTATATTTAAAATAAAATAAAATATATTGTTTTTATTTATTTATATATTGGTGGCCCTACTGATCATCAGTGAGACAATGACAATGATGATATAGATGGATATTGATGTTCATTGTAGATGATGGTAGTGATAATTACTTGTGACGACATCACTGCCATCAAATGATATTGACGATGGTTAGTATTAGTGGTAGTAGTGACTAATGAGATAATAATACCGAAATAATACAATGTTAACAAAAAACAACACATTCATTTAATAATGTGCATTATATTTTATAGCAACGATAAGTAAGATCATCCAATCAATTATAAAGAGAAAACAAAAAAAAAAGACCCAAAATTTGTTGGCCAAAGTTTAATCAAAATGAATCTTACATAAATTAATTTTTTTTTTCAAAATTGAATGCAAAATAAATTTATCTAAATTACAATATCCTCTTTTAATTATAAAATAAATTTAATAACCATAAAAATTTCAATTTTCTTTTTTTTGAAAAATTTGCTCAATCAAATTTTCTCCCATTAGAAAAATAAATCCCACATGTAGAAAGCATATTCCTGACTCGAAAACAAACAGCTAGTTAAAACGTCGCCCCCTGTCCCAGTCTCGCTTCCTTTTCCAATAAACCCTCGGCCGCCCCTGTTTCCTCCTCCACCCCTCCCTCATCTTCTCCACAACTACTGCTATAAAGCACAGTACAGCTAGCTTTAGCTTCAGCTCTGTAATACAAAATTAAGCAAGTGAGTTCCTTTTCTTGTAAAGAAATCTAAAGAGCAAGAGATCATGGCTGGGATATTGGATACCATGGCAAGTGAGCTCGTTAAGCTCGGATGGGGAAATCCGAACTTCATTCTGGCGAAGTTCGTCGGAGAAGAAATCTCTGCGGTGAAGAAGGACGCGGTGGCGGCGGCGGTTGAGAGAACGGCCAGGCAGAAGAGCGGTGACGACATCTCAGAGGTTACCATCTTGCTCTTAGACCGCTTCGCCCCGAGTTGATACATTAAATATATCTTATTCGGCTGTTGTAGAGTAGCCGATATTATCTGTGGTATACTGATGCGCAGATCCATAGTATTGGGATTGTATGTGGGGTATAATGAGGTGAATATTACCCTCTCAATACCAGAGCGCATGTTATGTCAGGACTCTGAACATACGTTCGAATTCCAATAGTCGCTGTGTTATAGAAATATCCCGCCGTGTTATAGGAATATTTCATCAGCGTTATTTGTAAAAAATGAAGTGTTATTCGAGTATTATGTGGAGTTTTCGGATAATTTGCGGTGTTATTAGAATGTTCCATCGCGTTACTTGATTTAGAGTTGTGTTATTCGACATATTTCCCATGTTATTTCAATTTCCATTATGTTATTGGAATAACACAACCTCAAATCAAGTAATGTGAGAGAATATTTCAATAACACTTCATTTTTCATAAATAATGCTGATGGAATATTCCTGTAACACAGCAGGATATTCCTATAACACAACGACTATTGCAATCTGAACGTATCCCTACGTTCGGAGTCTTGACATAATATTTTTTCTTCAATACTACCTACATATTATCAATCCACACTTAATCCGCACATAGCTTGTTCTCACGTAATATTTTTATGTTGTATGATAGTAGATTTCTATTGTTACTTAAAAAATGCCATATTTAGGATCTATGTAGGGCTATTGTAGCTTTTAAAAAAAATAGCTGTGAAACTGCTACAAAAAAAGTACTAAGATTCGGTGATATAACACAACTTTCAGCTGCAGCTTTTTAAAAAAACAGGCAAAACACAATATTGCAGAACAAAAAAACTGTAGTGTGCCACCGCACCACCGCCACAAACACGCCCTTAAAAATATTAGGTATTTTGCAGCACCTACGACTAATGAATATACATAAGAAATTAATGTATAATAGATTTCAAAATTGCAAAAAAAAAAAATCCATAATGTTTGAATATCATGTAAGATTTGAATGTCTTGTAGATATACATGATTTTCTTTTTAGAGTATTTTTCACCATCATGTGCTTCATTGAAGGATTTATAAATGAGATTAAGAATGAATATATTTAAAATTCACAAAAAAAAAAAAACCATGATCTTTATCTAGATATTTTTAGATAGAGCACTTTTTGAGAATTATTGCAATTCTATCAATTCATAAGAAAAATACAAAAACATCCAACGCAAAGCTTATCATGGATGCATAAAATAATTCATTATTGATGTTAATCTCGTCCATATTCATTGGAGGATATTTTACACGAAAATATTAATTTGAATATACAATTTGTAGCATATCAATTGTCATTAAGGGTCCGTTTGTGGCAGCTGAAAGCGCCGCCGTACCGTTTGGTTCGCGCGTTTCGCCAGCTTATTCGAAACTGTGTTTGAGTTTTTACACTAAACGCAGGCCGCGGGTCGACCCCTGCGTCCGGCCCGCGGGCTGTGTTTCCGGATAAGCATTTTATCCTGAAACGCACAAGCTGCCCCAAACGGACCCTAAATCTATATTTGCATCAATAGTATATCATATTCATGAACTTGAAACTATAATCTCTTTAAAGTTAGGTTTGAAATTTATGAGTAAAATTAAGCATTTGAACAATGGTTAACTTGAAATTATAATGCTTTGAGTTTTAACTAATTGCATATGATGTAGTTAATGAATCAAACGAGCAATATAAAAATGCAACTTTGGTTGAATTCTCTCTTGGCATTGCTCTTATGATGTACGATCAACCAGATTAACATTGTTTTTACTTATTTATTTCACAATATACTAATTTATAGAAAGAAATTTATATTGAAAGTTAAATTGCATCAATGTTTTTAAGAATTTCATAAGAAATATCATAAAAGAAACATAAAATATAAAGTTCAATCTATTAGATCAGTTCTAAAAGTATATAATTTATCAAAAATTTATGATTCAATCATATGGATTAATTTCTTAATGATGTTACATATTTAAAGGGGTGTATCATCATATTGATTTGTCTTGCAATTTCATTAGCATTTTATTTTACATAATTGTTTAGAGGTCGTTA
>NEWO01000007.1:984159-994675 GCA_003013225.1 Phalaenopsis aphrodite
AATTGAAGCATATTGTTATGTTTATATAATTTAAAAGGCAAGTTAAGAATGATTAAAATATTCTAGTATATGATTTAAAAGGCCAGTTAAAAGACCAATATAATAAAATATTCTAATATTATTTAAATTCCATTTTCACGTTATTTACGTGCACTATTGCATCGACATGCTTGTATTACGCAACTATTGCATCATAAACTAAAATTAAGAATGATTAAATAATAAAAATAAAATTATACTTGCTAAAATACAAAATATTCAAGTAATGAAGCGGCTGCCATGTCGTCTACCCTACAAACAAGCTAGAAGAGTCAACTCCTACCACATGCATGTTTAGCTAATAAAACAAAATTCATAAATTATAAATGTGCCTATACCTTTTTTTCTAATTGGTTGGTAATCAGATCAAGGAATTCCCATCGCATCTTTCTTATCCTTGTTAATATACCTTTATAGATTGTTGGTTCGGTTTATTGCTGAACCGGTCTGGTTCACTCAGTCTATGTTTTATGTGTGGATTGCTTTCTATAAATAGGACTGCTTGTATATTCATTTTGGAATAATTATATACAATTTCTTTTCATTTTCTTTTCTCTAGCATTTTTCTGTGGTGGCACATTTACATATATACCTCCCAATTTTTATATATTTATATATCAAACATCTAAACTTTATTTTTTACACTTATATCCAATATTGTGAAAATCGGACTAAACATTGAATCGGTAGGAGATGTTCAAGATTCGAAGGTATTTAAAATTGATAATATATAAGATTTATATCTCACTCAATTCATATGTATTTAAATAGCTAACACTTAAATTCAGTCTTAACATATGTCATTGTGTATATGCATGAAAACATGTATTTCACTTTTTAAAAAATAAAATAGTGATATGTTTTATGTGATAAGGATAATTTTTGTTGTATAAAGGTTAAAAAAAAAGAGTTTAATTAGGTGTTAGTTATGCAAATAAATAAAATTTAGTGGTATGTATGTAATTAAATTTTTTTTATATAATAATGATTTTTATGATGTGATGTGAGTGATTTGAGTGGTATAAATGTAATAACAGAATTTAGGTGCTAGGTTTGTAAAATACATAAAATTGGGTGGTATGTTAGTTCATGTTTATGAACCAAACCGTTCCGGAGCCAGTTCAACGCAATTCAGGCGGTTCCATGTGGGAGGTGTTTTATGCCAATTGAAGTAAGATCTATGGTCGATTTACGGTTGAACCAGCTAGTCCGGTCCGACTTTCTAAATCTTACTTATATCACCCAAATGTTCCACATCACATAAAAAATACCATCATTTTAATTTAAAAAATAAAATACATCTTTTCATGGCATAGTTAAAGAGTTATATGTTAGAACTAAAAAAAATCACATTCAATTTCGAAAGAAAAAAAACCATAGATTAGCGGAAGCGGAAGCGTACCAGAGTCCATTAGATCAATTGCACAAGGTATGATCTTCCAATCTGCAGATTTTCTAGAGTTTTTTTAGTTTCTTGTTGATGAGATGTAAGAAAAGGGATGTGTCTCTCTGCAAATCGGGAACCATTACTCTTTAAAAGTAACTAACAGGCGGTTACAAAAAGTTTTGCTTAATTCTAATTCTGCCCCTCATCAAATTAGAATTTGCACTTATGATATCCACACTATAATATCATGACAAATATGTCCAAAGTCATAAACTTAATTCTAAATTAGACTACAACAATTTTGACTTATTAAATGATAACCTAACACATTTATTAATTAGATTGTAATCTCAAAATTAATCCAACATTATATATATATATATATATATCAAGTTTAATATACAGGGATTGAGGGGAATGTATGAAAATCTTAGAGAAAGAAAAACAAGTTAGAGTTATGATTAGTTAACCGATGGCGTTATCTTCTGCCAGGTGGCGCTAATTCGACCGCCACATCCATAAACTAGCGCCACGCATTCAAGCAAAAACTATGTATGAATAAATGATGTATTTACACATCAAATATCTAAAATCCATATTTACTTAACATACCATTCAAATCTGTAACTTCACCGCAAAATTATCATTATAAATTCTCTAGTAATAAATAAAGTACACCTTTTAATGTATAATTTTATTACACTAAGTTGATATAGGTGAAAATATTAAACTTAAGCTGCTAAATATAGAAATACATAAAAATTTGTTTGGTAAGTAAATCTTCTAATAATAATAATAACAATAAAAAAATAATAATTTATAGTTTATGTGGCGGTAAGACATTGCAGTACCACAGAATTATTCTGATAAAAATCACAAAAAAATTTATGTAATGGATTTATAATATTTTTATAATGTTTATATATAGCTAATAATCACATGGTGGCAATCGCAGCTCTTGAAATTGAATCAAGTTGTACTAGTGGGCAAATAGGACACTTTGGTCTAGAAACATCCCCAACAATACATATTACCTGTTAAGCTGCTTAATTGACATGTGAATCATATGTGGAAATGTGTCATACCTCGATTATTGACATGATATTGATATTTTTTGATATATATAGATATATTGAGAAAATTAGGGCGAAAAAAAACTAGAACGACACAAATCCAGAAGAACACAAATATTTAATGAGGTTCGGCAAAGATGCCTACGTCCTCGGGAGCAGAGCGGCGAGTTCTTTTCAATATTCAGAAAAGAGGTTACAGAATAGAGGGATTATTCAACTCTCTCAAAGACCTAGAATTACAAACATGTCTATTTATAATCCTAGAGTAAACCCTACAGTACAATATGTAATTACCAAATTACCCCTGTACCGCATAGCGGGGCGTTGACCCAGCACCCCCAACCCACATAACATAACTTCCCGATTTGGACAGATTCTTCCGCTTCGCTCCGCTCTGCTTATATATATATAGAAACATATTTTTTTATGTATTGATAAGATGCGGCTTTTTAAAATTACGTGCTAGATGAATAAATGGAAAAGAATTTAGTGGAATGCATGTAAATCCTCCAATTTTTTAAACAATGATAACGTTCCACATTCTCATGAACACGTGGAGGAGCAATTTGGTTATAAAGTGTTATATAATGTACGCCATCAATCATCATGATCAATAAAGCTCTATTTAATTAATGGGGGCAATACATGTTGTTGGAGAAATAATCATTTTTTTATTGAGTGGAGCCCTATTATCATTCACACCTATATCATTCAATCGTAGTTCCAATAATAATGCAAAGCTAATTAAGCAATTTGTTTAATTGAGATCTTTCATCATGCTTTTGGAGAATTGATGTTGACCACGATCGGCCGTACACAACGGTCAAATCTTTGGAAGTGATAGCAATCGGACCTGCCTCTCTGAAGGACTTTATAGTTTCATCTACCGTGCAAGTTAGTGTTTACACTTTCTTATTTGACTGAACTAGCTAATACTTATCATTCATGTGAGTTTCTTCGACCAAGTTCGCCCATGCTTCTCAAGCTCGTCAACACCCATCGAGCTCTCTGTCAGAGCTCCCATGAATTCATCAAATTCGTTAAACAATCATTCACGACAGGAGGAAGGAAAATTCCATTCTACCATCCTCCATGCTATTTATTGATTGCACAATATTGACACCTAGAAACTAATCATTGAAGAGTCTTAAAATTTAAATTCAATTGTTAATTTCGTACTATCTATAATAGGCAAAAAAAAACTACAAAAAGCAACTGCCAGGCGCCAGCAACGTGGCTGCAGCAATACGTGTATAAAAGCAATGGCCAAACTATCAGCTCACCTAAATTTCCTCCCAAACGGCAAATCAAACCGTCGTTGATCTCTATTATATTATTTTAAAAAAAACACAAAAACAATCTGTATTATTAGCTCTCCACTTTATTTTACAGATGACAACATCAATGTAGACAAGTTATCATGCGCCGTTTGTAAGAATACACCGACTATATATGTTTATATATATTTTAAATTACATTGTCTACTAGTATTTTGAACAAATGAATTATTTATTACCGCCAACAAGAAAATATCTAGGATTTTTTCTATTGTGTTCTATACTGAACGAAGCTGGCTTGGTCTGTAAGTGGCTATGTAATAAGGCGACATTTGCACGCCTCAAAAGCTGATTTTATTCGGCAAATTTGATGAGATAAGATTAATTTGATTTTTGTTTTCCTCCCTGATTGCTTCAGCCAAAGGAAAAGGTCGTGGATGCGAGGATCTATTTGTTCTTTCTACGTCATTCTCTCATATATTACTTCATTTGGCAGCTTATTCTTAATTCTGCTGTCGACGTGTATATATATATGAATATATATATATATATATATATATTACTTGTGGAGTAATAATTTAAAATCATATCCGGCACGGTAAGAAAAATAGCAAGTGGGGGTAGAACAATGAAATACCATTTTGCGTTGTACAAAAACTCACTACACATTAAGGTAAGTAAAAAGATTTTAATAGGCAGAGACATCTCAAATTTTTATATCAAAAACACTGAAACATGTACTGCATAAATTCAACAATTTTTGTCAGCCAAATTGATTTTGGATCAAACGTAAATCCGATAAGATTTGAGGATTATCGTCGGATTTACGTCAGATTTATGCTTGTTTTTTTTCAAGGTTAATTCGGGATAAGTAATGTTAATTCTTTTAATTGTAAGTTAAAATATTTTGACACAAATTTTTAGATCTGATTTTTGCTTCCTCATAGTGTCTATCTTGTTTAGTCTGATTTTGTCTGATTATTTTGACGTACAATTAAAATTAAAAAAATCAACATTTAATAAATAATATTAAAATATTTTGTCTGATTATTTTGACGTACAATTAAAATATTTTTACACAAATTTCTGACGATAAATAATATCGTCTGATTATTGTCTGATTTGCGTCGGACCAAATTCGATGGACAATGCGTCCAATAATTGGACGCAAATCAGACACAACACTTAATAATTAAAAAAAATTAAAAAAATCAACATTTAATCTACTTCACAACAACATTATATCCAACCATATCATTAATCAAATTTCTTTAAAATATCAATGCTGAAAAAGTAGATACTATCATAAATCTAAATTATCTAAATTTTACATCTACGTCCTGATTGATATAAGTTCAAACAATTTCATCAACTAAAAATACATAAAAACTCATTCTAATCCTTCTACTTATCCTCTTCCTCCTTATCCTCCTCCTCAACTACAACAGTCATCGTTCACTTGCCCCAACGATCTTCTATAATCTCTGTCAAGTCTATTATATTACACTCAATTCTCTATTAGCCTTCACGTAGATGGTGCACCTCCTCAACCATAGCAGAGACCTGTCTGACAAGCTTCGTGGTGCTCGGGTGCGATGAGCTCATGCCACCCATAGAAGCACGAGAGATCTTGACCTTCTTCTTTCCTGTCGCTTGTGACCATAACTCGAACTTAGACTATGCAGTGGTAGACTAACTACCACTACTGCTGGCAGTGCACATGGTATGGGAGGGCAACTGCCTCTCTTTGAGCTGCTCATACTCCTACATAATAAAAATTAATTATTAATTGTCATTTTAAAAAATTAATTTTTTACTTACATTTGCCGCAGAGATGGTTGATCAACAACACCACCTGTGGTCATCTGTAGCAGGACCAAGAACAAAAATAATCAGAAGCAGTATACACAAGTAAAAGGAGGAATGTGCAAAATCTAAACAAAAAAATCATATCGTAAATATGTCTAAAATAAAAATAAAAAATAGGACAAGTATAACACACGTAGCAAAAGCAAGCAAAATGTTCATGAATATATTCGTTTCAAATTTTATCTCTTAGTGAAAAGGCAGTCATTCACCTTAACATATCTCTAAATTAACTTACTTTTATGTTTCTTTTATAGGCTAACATTATCTACCATAAAGCATTGCAAGTCTCATCACCGGCTTATAAAACTTAAGTTGAAGTCTAAATGGTACTTTTCTATGTACAATAGGTCTTATGCATTCCTTCACTTCACCCATCCGACTTGGAGTGAAAATAAACCTAAAATCTACAGTTCTCTTAATTTTTTTATTGAACGCATATCCATAATTGTAACGTCTTAAACCTAAAATCTAATGATTGAAGATAATCCCATCAAACTTTAAACGTAATAGAATGCGACTATTTGAGTGATTTTTCGTCTGAAATGTCAAAATAATCTAAACAATTTATATAGGTATTTTAGTCTAAATTTATAAAATTCTCAAAATAGTCCTTATTTATCTTAAAATTGAGCTCTAATTGTCATTTGTGTGGACTATTTCAGCCCTAATTTAGAAAATTTTATAGATTATTTTGTCATTTCTGTAAATTTTAGAATTAAAATGACCTCATATAACTAATTGGAGACCATTTTTGCACTTTTATTTTATTATTGAAGATAATTATAATTATATTTTTTTATCAAAACTAAGTAATTCTCTGTGTTGGAAAGGAATTTATATCAACAATTAAAAGACAAACTGTGCATTGCTCAAATTTAAATGAGAATTAACAAATAACAAAACTCAATGATCAGTACTATTAAACATTTTTAGTAAATAACATAGTAATTTGGCCAAAAAATAATGAAATAACAAATTAGTTAGCCATAATACATATAGTTAACTAAATATGTAGGATAAATTGATAAATTAGGGTTTTCTTTAAATTATTAATAATTATTAATAATTTAATGATAAATTTGATTAAAATTAATGACTATTACTTAAATATACCAATTTTTTTTAGACTAATACATATAAATTGAAACAACAATCATCAAATAATTAGAATAGTTAATTAAAATAATTTTCATGGTAAAACAATTCAACAATTAATTAATCAAAGAAAAAAATTGTAGTTAAACATATTTCATGTTAATTACAATTTAATTTTTAAAATAATAAATTTAAAACTTATCTAATCATGCTCGCTTTACTAACTAATATATATAAGTTATTTATAAGATTGATTAAACTAACGAATTAATCATTAATTAGTACTTCTAATGATAATTTTGTTTAAAATGTCTTATACGAAAATTAGCCTTTTTATTCTATAATTTTTATTTTCATTCCTAAATTTTTTTTTCCTGCATCTTTTTTTTTATTTCAACATCTAAATAAAATTTATTTTGAATTAAAAAAATATTGCATTTTTTATCAAATAAATTTATTTAACTTTCGGACAAATTACTATTTATACGTCACACTAAATATATGAACACTATTTTGTAAATTTCAAAATTATTTTAGAAAAAAAAAGGGTGTACGCGTATCATAATTCATATAATTAAAGCATTGAGAATAAGGGCCCATTTGGGGCAACTGATTTAGTGCGGTGGCGTTTTGAAAAGGTACCTTGATTGTTTGAGTAAACTGCGTTTTGACAGCTTATGCGTTTTGAAATCCCTGAAAGCAGTGTTTTCACACCCTACTTATCTAGATGCAGTGGCAGCTTTCTAACAACAGTCTGATTTTTCCAAAAAAAATAAAATTTCTAATAGTCACTGCATCTAACTAATTTGCAGATTATTTTTAATCAGTTTATCAGCAGTTTATGAAATAGTGAACTTACACAGATATTATCTTTTGTAATTTTAAATTAAAAACCTTTCATATTTAAGGGGCCAATCTCTTATTTTGTTGTCATAAATAAACTTCAAATAATCCTTTGAAATTTTGCTACCCAAACGCATAAATAAAATACAAGAAAATAAAAATCATTTTTATTATCAAGTGCATGGTTTTATAAATCTTAAATGACGGTTTTTTTTTTTAAAGTAAAAGTTGACTAAATATTATATATTTAGGGTGTCGTAAATTCGTAACTTCTGACGATATGAAGGTGATGGCGATGCTTACGTGATTTGAATTTTGGAGTGCATAAATAGAAAAGATTTTATATTAATATTAAACAATTATTTATATATTCATTTAGGAGCGAACCCCAATCTAATGGTAATTTTTGAAATATTGATAGGTGCAAGAGAATTTGTGGCAATATAATCACTATTTAATGTCTTAGTATTGCACGAGAACTCAACACACACTCAGATAATAATAATGATGGGCAAAAGTGCTGGAAGATTTTTAAGTGAAAAACTTAGAAAGAGAAAAAATCAGAATGACTGACCCAATTGAGGAAATTTACTATAAACCGATGATTAAATGTACAATACATGTCTCACAGGTGGGAAACAGTTGCGTGGTAAACTTTTACATTGATGTCCGGAAAGACTTATGATCCCGCGGTTGGAAGTGGTCACAAGGAAAAGAAATTGTCGGGGCTTCAATGCAACACCTTCGGGGTTGGCAAGACCTCCAGGATAATGTGTTGATTTGTAGGTTGATTCATACGGTGCTTTGTCGCAAGAAATGGGCAACAACAGAGGCCAGAGGTGCTGTGGGGGGCAAAAGAAGTGATGGCGTCGGAGAAGTGATGCTGGAAACTTAGGCCCTGTTTGGCACAGCTTTTTCATCGACGGTGGCGTTTTCAGAACGCCGCCTACGCGTTTGTTTCGAGCGTTCGTTCGGCGGCGTTCTGAACGCTGCGTCCCGCGGTTCGGTTTTTCTTCATTATNAACAATATCAAATGGAGAAAAATGTGTGCCAAAATATTAAAAAATATATAGTTTATGAAATAGTGAACATACACAAATATTTTCTTTCGTAATCTTAAATTAAAAAGCTTTCATATTTAAGGGGCCAATTTCTTATTTTCTTGTCATAAATAAACTTCAAATAATCCTTTGAAATTTCGCTACCCAAACGCTTAAATAAAATACAAGAAAATAAAAATCATTTTCATTAACAACTGCATGGTTTCATAAATCTTAAATGACGTTTTTTTTTTTTCTGAAGTAAAAGTTGACTAAATATTATGACTGCCATTTTATATTTAGGGTGGTAAATTCGTAACTTATGACGATATAAAGATGATGTCAATGCTTACGTGATTGGAACTTTGGAGTGCATATATAGAAAACATTTTATATTAATATAAAACAATTATGTATAAATTCATTTAGGAGCGAACCACAATCTAACGGTAATTTTATAAGTATTGATAGGTGTAAGAGAATTTGTGGCAGTAAAATGATTAATTAATGTCTTAGTGTTGCATGAGAATTCAACACACACTCAGGTAATGATAATGATGGGCAAAATGGACAAGAGATTCTTAAGGGGAAAACTCAGAAAGAGAAAAAATCAGAGAGACTGACCCAATTGAGGAAATCTACTATAAATTGATGATTACGTGTGCAATATATGTCTCACAGACGGGAAACAGTTGCATGGTCAAGGTTTACATTGATGTCTGAAAAAACTTATGATCCCGCGGTAGGAAGCGGTCACAAGGAGAAGCAATAGTCGGGGTTTCAATGCAACATCTTCGGGGTTGGCATGACGTCCAAGATAATGTGTCGCTTTGTAGGTTGATTCGTACGGTGCTCTTAACTTAAGAGGTGGGTGAGGACAGAGGCCAGAGGTTGTGTTGGCCAAAAGAAGTGATGTTGGACTTCAACTCCGTGCTTAGATTTAAGTCATTTCAGGCGTTAAGCCCTCACTCCCCTTATAATTGGGGTATGACTCTATTTGTACAGTTCTTTTTGCTGATAAAAAGAAATTTATATTGAAATTTAGAGTGAAAGAATGTTAATTTCTCGAAATAAATATAAAGTTCAAACTATATGTTGAACTATAGGATTTTATACTTTACCAAAATTTATATTTCAATCATTTTGATTCATTCCTTTTAAGATGTTATATAATTAAAGAGGCATTTCATAATAGTTAGTTTGCCTTGCAATTTCATTAGCATTTTATTTTAAGAAATTACTTTTAAGTCACTCTTAGAGAGGCAGAATCAACCACTTCGTTCAATGTTTCGGCTTTATTGCTGGGTCCTTAGCCAACTTAACTACCTTTCAAAGACGCAAGGCCCGATGGCAGTCCTCACAAACATAGTGTAGGTGTTCGAAGTTCTAACACCTAATTTCCAAAGTTAAGTCATATATTTACTTGAAATAATTATATAAATTAAAACAAAGGTTAGAAAATTATGAAATTTGTTTTGGTTGGTTAACTGTGGTTAGATGAATATAAGAAAAATAAAATCTAAGTAAAAATGTTTTTGTTTGGTGATATCCCCTTCATCTACAAAATCAAGTGTAGGTGGAGCCGGCACAATGTTAGCTACAATGGTATTCATGTTGTGGTAACTTTGAAATTTAAAACGATCGACGACGAAGTGAAAAAATAAAAATGATACGAGAAAAAATTCACACCAGAAAACACACAGATTTACGTGGTTCGGCAAATTGCCTACATCCACGGAGTTGCAGAGGATTTTACTAATTGAGGAATTTACACCGTTTGAACACAATAATAATTGCAGGAGAAAGTCTCTCACTTTCTCACTCTATCTTCTTTTCTCTACACCAAGATACACCGAAGAACACACCTTGCGATTCTACTGATTAGTATCCTTC
>NEWO01000007.1:1011399-1023521 GCA_003013225.1 Phalaenopsis aphrodite
GCTTAAAAGTCACAAATCCGACACTAATTTGCATCCGAAAATATTGACGCAAAGCATAATTGAAATAATCTGCTATGAATGATGAGTACACATGTTCATTCTTCTACTGAATTAGGGAAAATAGAGTTACAAAGTTGATCGTTATAAACATATAATGGTAGTTCATTGATAATAGTCCTGGTTTGGTTGTTATATTTGTGTGTCTTGGTGATAGCGAACTGCAAGGGTCGTAGTCAATTGCACTGGATGCAACAATTCACGTGAATGTTGTAGACAGTATTAGTAGATACATCGTATTGTATAGAACGTAGTTGAAAGTAATGGTAGTAGTTGGTAGGGTGTGTCACAGATGACCGTAGTAGGAATCTAGACCACTCCACCGTACAACTCGGAGAGGTTCCCTTGACAAAATGAAGTTTGATGGACCCTTAAGGGCCATAATGATGCCAATATTGAGCTATGTTATGCTCATTGGATTCGTCTCGTCGATATACTCGATTTAATTATAAGCTTGTCAAATTCAAAATCTGTTTGACATTACAATTATATTATGAAAGCTTCTAAAAATGATTTAACAGCTTCATCCATACTTAATTTGACTCGGATCAAATCAATTTTAAAATCTTGGGATCCGTCAATTTGCCAGTTTGCTAAACTCATGTCTTTAAAATTCATGCCAAATAATTTGGCATCGGTGGCGAATTATACCTATTAACAAAATACAAAAATATAATCGTTGAATACATTATATAAATTCTCTCTCTATTTTGGGACCAACCGATGGACGGTTCATGATAAGAATAAATCGCATCAATCATTCAATTCGGACCCCACACATCTCTTCATTTTTTGTTTAAATAATTTCATTATTTTATTAAGATTTTATAAATTGTCAACACCACTTGCTATATATTTATATTTAAATATGCAGCTCTATTTAAGCCGAACCCCGAATTCATGCTCTCGACGTCAGGTTTAAATCGGTCACAGTTGAGGCGTGGCCGGCATATTACCCAATCACCAACTTCCACGCCGTCAATAAACGGAACGATGTCTCTATTTTCGATTAAATTAATTCAAATATAAAAAAAAAGCTTACCTTATTTTCTATTTTTATTTTTAAAGTAATATTCAATCTTGTTTGAATAGTTCTCTTAATTTTTTTTAATTAATGCACATCTATAATATAATTGTAACGTCTTAAACTTAAAATCCAATGATTGAAGATGATTTTATCAATCATTAAACCTAATAGAATGGGCCTATTTGACTGATTTTTCTTGTGAATGCAATACAAACCTATTTTAAATATAAAATGTTAAAATAATTTCGGCAATTTATATAAGTTATTTTAGTCCAAATTTATAGAAATGTCAAAATAGTCTCTGATTATGTTAAAATTGAGCTCTAATAGTCATTTATGTGGACTGTTTCAGCCTCAATTTGAACAAGTTTGGAGATTGTTTTGTCAATTTTATAAACAGTGGAATTAAAATGACCCCATATAAATAATAAAAGACTATTTTTGCACTTTTATTTTACTTTTGAAGGTAGTTATAATTATAATTTGTTTTATCAAAAATCAGTAGTTCTAAAACTGTATTGCTCAAAATTAAAATGAGATAAGTAGCGGATAACTAAACTCAATGATCAATACTATTAAACATTTTTAGTAAAAAAACATTCTAATTTGGCAAAAAAATAATGAAATAATAATTTAATTAGCCAGAATACATTTAGTTAACCAAATATGTAGGATAAATTGATTAATTAGGGTTTTCTTTAAATTATTAATAATTGTTAATAGTTTAATGATTAATTTTTAAAAAAAATTAATGACTATTATTCAAATAATAATTATGGATTATCTTTTTTAGACTAATAAGTATTAATTAAAACACAAATCATCAAATAATTAGATTAATTAATCAAAATAATTTTCATGGTTTGGCAATTCAACAATTAATTAACCAAAGTAAAAAATCTTAGTTAAATAAATTCAAATTTATCAAAATTATTTAAACATGCTTTACTGACTAATATTTAAAAGTTATTTATAAGACTGATTAAACTAACGAATAAATCATTAATTAGTAGTTCCAATGATAATTTTGTTAAATAGTCTATTTATTTTATTATTTTATTTTCAGTCCTCAATATTTTTTCTACATCTTTTATTATTTTTTTTTCAGACATCCAAATAAAATTTATTTTGAATTAAAAAAAGAAAATCTTGAATTTTTAAATTATAAAAAGTAAAATATATGACACTATTTTCTAAATTGAAAAATTATTATAGAAAAAAAAAATGGTGTACACGTACCGTAATTTATATAGTTGAAGCGTCTAGAATAAATTAAAACGGTCAGCGCGGAAACAAAACCATGCGGCAGCCCGCATAAGAAAGTACTTTTCTTTCCCTGCACCTTCCTTACAACTCACGCCATCCGACACGTGGCACGCGCCTCCTTCCTACAGTCATCCCATCTTCCCGCCCTCGTCTTATTTATATTCCAAACCCCCACCGCCTTCGTCTTTAAAATTACCTCCTTTAGAACAAAATGAAAACCAGATCACGACCCTCAAATCTCTCCCGCTTCTTCCGCTGCCGTCCAGCTACCGACGACGACGACGACGACGAATCACCGCCGATGAGTACCTCCAGCGCCACCACCTTCTCCGACAACTCTCCCTACACCTTGTCTCCATACAACCCCTCCACCACCTCCTCCCCCTTCATCCGCTCCCCGTGGATCCACTCCACCGCCTCCATCGCTCCCACCCCCCCGGAATCCTCCACCGCCCTCCTCGGCTCCCTCATCCGCCAAGACGGACACGTGTACTCCCTCGCCGTCTCCGGCGATCTCCTCTTCACAGGCTCCGACAGCAAAAACATTCGCGTTTGGAAAAACCTCCGCGAATTCGGCGGTTTCAAATCCTGCAGCGGTCTCGTCAAATCCATCGTCATCTTCAACAATAAAGTGTTCACCGGCCATCAGGACGGCAAGATCCGCGTTTGGAAATTCAACTCGAAATCCGACGACTACAAGCGCGTCGGCACGCTCCCGCGGTTCAAAGACTTTCTAAAAAGCTCCATCAAGCCGTCCAATTACGTCGAGGTCCGGCGTCATCGGAACGCGGTTTGGCTGCGGCACTTCGACGCGGTTTCCTGTCTCGCGTTGAACGCGGAGCAGGGTTTGCTGTACTCGGGCTCGTGGGACCGGACGATTAAGGTGTGGAGGCTGTCGGACTTCAAGTGCCTCGCGTCGGTGAACGCGCATGACGACGCGGTGAACGCGGTGGCGACGGCTTTTGGTAATATGGTGATAAGCGGGTCGGCGGATGGGACGGTGAACGTGTGGGAGAGGGAGGACAGGACGGGGAAGCACGTGGCGGTCAGAACTCTTTTAAGGAAGGAGAGCGCGGTGACGGCGATCGCGGTGGCGGAGAAGGATGGTGTGGTGTACTGCGGTGCATCGGATGGGTGGGTGAGGTTTTGGGTGGGGGGGAGGAGAATGGAGAAGGGTGGAGGGCTGAGGTGGCATAGCATGGCGGTGCTGTGCTTGGAGGCGGTGGGGAGGATGGTGGTGAGCGGGTCGGCGGACAGGACGGTGCGCGTGTGGAGGAGGGAGGGGTTGGGGGCGCAGCACGTGCGAGTGGCGGTGCTGACGGGGCACACGGGACCGGTCAAGTGTTTGGCCCTACAGGAGGACGTGGAGGGCGGTGGTGAAGCGGGCGATAAAAGGTGGTTGCTTTATAGTGGGAGTTTAGATGGGTCAGTTAGGGTTTGGAGGTTGGCCGAGCGGCCGCCGCCGGGGATGGTTGGTCGGATTAATTGTGTTTGAGGGGGTGTAGGAGGATGGGGTTAAAATGTAAATACTGAGATGATACAGACAAAAAAGAAAAAAAAAAGTTGATACTGTAATTTATTAAGAGATATAGGTGGAGTTTGATTATAGCGTCATGTGTTTTGATTTATTGTATAGAAAGATAGAAGAAATTTTTGCTCTGAAAAAAAAAGGGATTATGTGGAATTGATTTGTTGGTTTGGTTTAAAATGTGAATTATTATTATTTATTCATTTTATCTGTTATTTTTCTTGGGTGAATTGGAAGACATTGAAGGTATTAATAGTTAAATTTTAAATTTTATTTTAATTTAATAGTTTTATTATTATTTTTATATAGAATCATAATCTTTAGACATTTGCTTAATAAGGATAATTATTTATTTTTATCATATTTATTTATTCATGAATATATATATATATATATATATATATATATATATATATATATATATATATATATATATATATATATATATATATATATATATATATATAACAAGTTATTGTCGTCAAAATGTTTGCAGACAAATTTGTTAACCTAGCTGAGCTTGAGCGTGTTTGAGTTCGAGCTCTTTTATTGAAAACATGTTCATGATGGGCCCAAACTTGATTCTAGCTTTTGTGACATTCGGACTGGTATATTTAAAACCAAACTTGTTCAGGTTTGATTTGGCCTCGCTCGGGTTTGCCTCATTATAAAATCAACAATTTTTCAACAAACAACTCATTTGTAAATAGAAACTAGTCTTATTGAGACTAATCAGATGAGGTTTTACGAGCCAACTTTATTGATATGAAAAAAAATAACAATAATTTAATAAGCTTCAAATTTGCTAAGAGTTCATTTAATTTTTAAGATATGATTTTGAGTAAAACAATGTGCCCAAATAAAATACAAAATTCAAATGATAATAAACATGCCTCAATCAAATTTTTATCAGCTATTTTATGCAGTCTTGATTGAGCTTTGTCACGAGTTTAATTGCGAGCTTAATTTAAACAATATTTGTTTGTAAGCATAAATGAATCAAGCAACGAGTTGTTTAAGTTTGTTCATTTAATAATCAAATATCTATGAAGGTGTTCAAGTTTGTCTATCTATTAAACAAAGCAGCATGAATAAGCTTCAGTGAGCCATGCTTTTAATAATTTGTCAGTACATTTACGATCCTAATCATCAACAACGTAAAATTTATATTTAGCATCAGCGTCACTGCCGGCATAAAAAAAATTGATTGGCATCATCACTATTATCTAACTATGAAGCGAATCGAGTTGTCACTAACATCACATAAATATGAATAATAATAAAAATAATGATAACAATAAGAACAAGAGTATTAAATTCCATTTCATATGACATATGGAGCTCTCTTATTGTTTTGTTTGTCATATGCTCCGCAACCTAAGTTAAATTTGGCAATTATACCAAGGTATGATAGATTTATAGACTAATATGCACATATCTTTACATGTTGTATGTTAATGGTACCTATTATATTGATTATAATGTAATTTTGATTATTTATGTAAAGTAATGTCATGAGTTATGATTCATCCCAATGTTTTGCTTATCAAGAGAAGGTGGATGATTACAAGATGTCTTATAATATTTACATCATGATTAAAAAAAATTATGAACTTGCTCATAATATGGTTAATATAATACAACCCTTTACACAAGTGAACAAAATAATAAGTAAATTTGTATTGCTAGGCTTATGACAATAGGATAATGTCATTTCAGCCATTGTAGGTGGGCTAATACATAATAATTGGTTCTTATAGTCATGCACTTTAATATGGAAAACTATGGTTGGGTCAATTTGACATATATAAGTTCTCTAAGGTGGTAAAAATTTATTGAAGTTCATTGTTAAACCATTGCAATTGAGCCAACCTACCTAATAAAATTATGGTGAAGAATTAGAAAAATTAGCAAATCTCTATTTGTCCAATAAATATAGTGAATATATTTTAATGAAAGTTAATTAGTTGGTCATGTTCAGTTCTTACTTTATGTTTGCTTATTGATGTGTTAATATAGCTTCAAGTTTAGTTAAATGTGGAAGGAAAATAATTATTTTGTCATATTAGTGCATAATTTTTTTTTTCATATGATTATCAAATAAAAAATGGATTCTAATTAGTAATTTGAAGTTGTACGTTGAGTCGATTGACTCACTTTTCTTCCTACACCTCAAAGTGATATATGGAAAAGGGATTTCTTAATTGTTAGTTTAGCCAGTGCAAGAGAAAGTTGAACATGTTATAAAAGAGATGAAATCATGATGATTAATAAAAAATGATATATTATCATTCATATAAATGAAAAAAAGAAGAAGAATGATAATTTAGTGGGAGACTTGCAACTTGACTAGATAGGATGGACCATCAAGTTTCATTTTTTTATATTGCTCCTAAGTTAAATAAACCAAGTCTTATTTGTATAAGAATAATCATAACATATTTATTATCTTTCAATTATAATTTCATAAATATAAGAAATACGTAAAATTTTAAATTCGTAAGAGAGAGAGAGAGAGAGGTTGGCCACTTTCAGGTTCCAAATAGGTTTTAATTTTAAAATTTATTTATTTATTGTTTTATTATCCTTTAAATTAACTTAATGATAATAAGTGAACATATATTCAATTGAGTTTAATATGAATTTGTAATTGAAGCTTTCATGCTTTCTTACGTTAAGAGTTCTACCAAGTTAGCATAAATGATGGCATGTTCTCTGTCAAAAGCACACAAGGCAAATGTGTGAATTATATGATTAATACCCCTTTAGTCATGGACCCTTGGGATATAAACTGGCCATTGAAAGGATGTAGTTGAGGAAAAATATGTTGGAAAAAAACATGAAATATACGAAAAAGAGTATTGCATTAATCATCTTTACCTACGTTCATTATAGAATATAATAAAGTTTGTACTTATCTAAATCTCTCATTTCAACTTATTTACAAGATCCTTTACATTGAGTCTAGTAGTGAAAGCTTTTAAGGTAGAATTAAATGTGTGGTAGTTTTCACGCCTCGTGGTTATAAAAGTATTGAGGAGTGGCATTAGAGCTTCTCATGAAGTGTGTGTGTGTGTGTGTATATTGGGATACCTCGTTCAAACTAACCTGGGACGGATTAGTTAAGCGAAGGCTAACTCTAAGGATTAGTTAAGCGGAGGCTAACTCTAAAGCTAGTTTTCAATAATCAAACAATTGATAATGGAAAACAATCTTGATTGATCAAGTTGTTTGTATTTGCTAGTTTTTAAGAGATGATGTTAGTAAGTTAACAATCATAATTTACCTTATTAATTGAGATGTCATAAGTGCAACAAAATTAGTTGCAAAGTACAGGAACACAATAATTTTTTTTTAAAAAACCTTGATAACCAAAAGCCCTTTAAAAAACATAAAATAAGAAATTAAAGTATCAGTAATTGAACAATTAATATAATAAATAGTTTAAATAAGTATCCTAGTAAATAAATTAACACATAAATAATTATAATTATAATGATAATTAAATGTACAAATTCAATACAAAATAATGTGTATGAGAGAGAAACAAAAGTTTCGATATGGTAAAATGTGAGGAGCCATTCAAATTATGCATTGTAATATTCATATATTATTAAGCTATAACCTTATCAATTTTTATTCAGTGGAACCAAATCTACATAAGTGGCAACATGAAAATAGGGCATGATGTTCAATGAAATATCAAGCAAATGAAAGTATAACAATAACATTAATGAATAAATAAGATTCTTTATCAAACATCAAAATACAAGTGTCTAGAACAAAATATAATGTCAATGTAAGGTGAGTTATACTTAAGAGACATTAATATACTCTTTAAGCATATTGATTATGATTATTTGCCATAGTAAAAGAGTCCCTTGTTGATGAAAATGACCATGCTAAGCTTACTTCATAACACACTTAGCTCTCCCATGCTCGGTTAAATCACTAGTAGTACATACACTGAAAACATAATTGTCCAAATTATCACATCACATCAAATTTAAAATTTTCACCTTAGTAATTTAATAACAAATAACTTGAAATTTTAAATTTTGATCTATCATCACAAAATAATACCCATTAAAAAAATATAAATTTATTCTTCACCTAGAAGAGAAAGTAATTGTAACATTATAGTTGAAATTATACACACAAACCATTATCAATCTCACTATTATCCTTCCAATATGTCACCAATTTTCTACCTCTTCTTCATTCTCATCTTTTGCTTCTTGTTGAGCTCCTTCTTGTTCATCATTTCATCTCGCGCTCTCTCGCCATCTTCTTAATCACATTGCTTGCATATTCATTTTAAAAGGTATTGCAAGACAGAGCATCAAAAATTTTCTTTCTTCTTCCCTCATACAACCTGGCTTAATTATAAAACATCTAATTGCTTGACAATCAAACTACGTCAAACTATATACATTGGAAAGACATGTATTTATTCCATAAAAGATGATGAACATACTATCAAATATTAATAAAATCTAATTAAGCTGAGTCCTTATCATCATGCTTTCTTAGAAAAAAAGAAAATTGCATTATATTCTTATCCAATCAATTAAATATTATATCACATATATCATAAAATAACTTCAATAGATTAATTCTAATGAAATTTTAATGCAAATATTCTAACCTAAATCTTCTTATTTTATTATTATTGTGAAACAAATACCATTAGATTGGTAAGTTATGAATAAATGTCTCTTGCCATCATATTTATATGCTATGAGGGGCCCTTCAAACCGCTAATTCTCTCCTACTCTTTGTCATCTGTCGCAATGTGAGGAAAGAGGAGGCTATAAAAGCTTACAATTTTCTGCACATGGATTGGACTAATCTGAATAAATAACATTTATGTTGTAATAGGATCGTAAATTAGGTAAGATAGGAAGCAATTATTTGGCTTTAAATAATGGCAAGTCAAGCACACTTTATGCCTACCTTACACGCACCTGTCATCCTATACTTATTGATGGTATCACCTAAATTTAGACACGAATTATATTCCAAATCCATCATATTCATATCTTAAGGTTGATTGTCACTATCATTAGACACCAACAATTAATATATGGGGTAGCCAAAATGTCTACTTAGTAGATAATAATAATAATATCAATGAAAATAATTTTTTTATACTGATTTAGGGTCTGTTTAGGGTGGCGATGCGTCACTGTACCGCAGTTTTGTCTGTTTGAGTACACAGCGTTTTGACAGTTTTTTGAAGAAACTGCCGCTGAAATATGTTTTTTTCATCACTCATGACTAGGTGCTGTGACAGCTTTCTAGCTATGATCTTAATGTTCAAAGAAAAAAATATTGTAATAAGTACTGCAACTTTTTTAGCATCAGATTATTATTCAGTAACTTCACAACTGTTTTTTAGTAAGCTGCAGCTATCTTAAACAGATGTTTATAAACCCCAATTTAGAGCTTCATAATTGTGCCAATAAAGGCAAAGCATTGCTTCATTGTTTTTTATTCCCTCCAATTTCAAGAGCTAGATTTAAAGACTCATGTGCTAAGTAGAGTAGGTGCGACTCACTAACGAAGCTTGAGATTATTTTTCAAACCATAGTCCACATAACTTTTTTATTTTGACAAAAAATGTTATAATATATATCTAATATTTATAATAAAAGATTATAATATTTTATTAATGCAATATATTTTTATAAATGAGAATTTTTTTTTCTTCTATTATTGGTATGCAAGACCTATTATATCAACATATTTTGTAATTTAATATTAATCAAGACAATTATAACTTGCTTGAAAAGATCATTTGAATAATTTCACATATTAATTAAATGTTTAATGTTTATATATTGTATTAATATCAAAATAAATCTAAATATTTAAATGTTTATATATTGTATTAAAATTTTATTCGGATCTAAATATTTAAATGTGTAAGATAATCCGCTAACATCAAGATCTCAGGCAGACTAAAATATAAGTAGCATTAGATATATTTGTAATTTCTACTTTTCCCACTAGGAATGAATTTCAAATCAAATAAATTATAAAACCTAATGATGCCGTAGATGAATGTTGTATGAATGCTATGGGCTGTGATGAGTTAGATATTATCAGTGATTATTTTTTTAAAAAATGATTAATTAAGTAAATTATGATTAGTCTCCTTAATTAATTTTTTTTTTGAATAAGATTAGATAACCAATCTCAAGGCAACAAATTATAAATCGACAAGTAAGCATTGACTAATATATTATTAAATATCTGAACTTTTATGATGAATGTCTGAGTTAATTGTTTATTAAGGCGTAATTTAAGACTTTTTGTTACTACTTTTAATCTTTATATTTGTGCCTGCAGTACCGTGCCATCTGGTTTATGATGACTATGACTTACTTAAATGACATATGATGCGTAAATTAGTAAATAAGCGCCACTAATGAAGGGATTAATTTGCTGCATAAATTGATATAAATTATATATGCTATATAGGGCTGTCAAAACGGCTCGTTGTTCGCGAACAACTCTTGTTCGGCTCGTTATGAAGCTTGTGTTCGGCTTGTTCGCTAAGTTAACGAGCCGAACACGAACAAAGATTTGTTCGTTCGTGTTTGGCTCATTTTGGCTCGAAATACTACTAATCAATTATATATATAAATCTTTGATGAGTAGTACTTTTAAAAAACTTAGACTACAAGGCTATAAAGATTTATAATCAATTATAAGTATTAATTAAGAAAATAGAATAAAAATTATTAAATTAGATTCAAATGATGTTTTAATATAAACAATAATTTTTAAATCTTGTCCTAATCCTTCACATCTTATGACTAGGTTGTCAAAATAACTCTTTGTTCGTGAACAGCTCGTGTTCAGCTCGCTAAGCAAACGAGCTGAACACAAACTTACTTTTTGAGCTCGAAATATAAACGAATCGAACACGAGCCTCGCCTCGTTTACACCCCTAATGCTATCTTGGCTCACATATAAATTTACAGAAAAATAATTCAAGCGTCCTAATTTGAAATGATCGCCATGATTAAATTGGTACTAATGATGTATTTTGATTGCTTTATGAGCTAAGAAACAATTAGTAGTTGCTTAATTAGTTATTTTATGTATTATTATTATTATTATTATTATTATTATTATTATTATTATTATATATTTATATTGTAAGACGACATGCTTAGATTTAAATGGATTTCTCTAAGATTGTGATACTATTTTGTATTTTAAAATAATTTATTTCAACATTTGAAGGCATTTTAATAGCAATAATATCCTCCTATTGAGTTTATTTTGATGAAGATTTATATAAAATATACCACTTAATTCAATCCTAATGCATTTACATATTTAACACCTAAATTTAAATTTTTACATATATACCACCATACCTATGCTTGAAAAACTGTATTTCAATTTCTTAAAAAAATTTAAAAAGTGATATTTTTATGTAATATGAAACATTTGGGTGGTATATATGTAAAAAGTAGATTATTATGAAAGACTTTACGTGGCCATAAAGTTAATTAAATTTAGTGTTTTGCTTCTAAATATTGATTTGCAATATTTGATAATATGAAAATATTTGACTAAACAATAAGCAAAACAATTTATAAATAAGACCCTGCTAATTCCAATATTTGTTAGATTAAGGATTGGAATAATTGAATTTGTAGAGTAGTTCTTATCAACTCAAAGATGGTCATAAAACGAATCATACATTGAGGGTGGCCGACATGGTGGCCATCCATGCCCAAGTTCGTTGTCATGTAGCCCTGCCGATGAGAAGTGCCGAGTTCTCGAATAGAATGGTTGCCAACATAATAGCCGCTCGTGCCCAAGTAAGTTGCCGGGCAAGGAACCAAGTCACTCAAGCCAAGTTGCAAGTTAGCAAATGTGTGGGACAAACTCATGGAACATCACTACCATTCCTCCAAATTTTGCCACATTCCGACAAATTTGAGCCACATTTGCTCGGTGGCTAACCTGTGGCTTTATTGGTTTTACCCAACTCTTTGTATATTTAGCTGTACAATACCTAAAATTTGGACTTGCAACCATGCCATATAAGTCTTTGTGAAACTTTTGTAATATTGGAAATGTTATTGGTTCATGATTCTTGTGGAATCCACATTTTTTTTTAATGGATGAAGTGACAAAAATGAGAAATGTAACCCTTATGAACAAAGTGGTTGTGCTGAGAGAAAAAATATTATGTTCGGAAGTCTGCACGACCAACCA
>NEWO01000007.1:1042520-1052872 GCA_003013225.1 Phalaenopsis aphrodite
TATGTGTATGTAAGTATATATAGATACATATATATATAGATACATATATATATACATACATATACATATACATACATATACATATACATACATATATATATATCTCAAAAATATTGTATGCATCCAATCATACTACAAAATTTGAGTCTACATATCCTGTAAAAAATTTGCATTTTCATCCAAATAGCAATCCACAATTTAATGAACCTTTTAACATATCTAGGAATCCATTTTATTGGCATCCAATGCACTATTTCTTGATTCTCCATAAAACTACTTATAACACTGATTGAAAGGGCAAGATCATGCCATGTACATAGCATTTCATACTTAAGACTCCCAAAAAATGTTAACATACGGAATATCATACACATAAGATTTGTCTTTTTCTGATTGTGGAGCATTATCACAACTTAATTGGAAGTGATTAGCTAATGGCACTTGGACAAATTCTGAATTAATCATGCCAAAATTTTCCAACACACTCTTTATATACAACTTTTGTGATAGAAAAGTTCTACCGTCCAACAACTTCGGATAATTTGAATCCCCAATTCTCTTCCTGGCAAGCCTCATATCTTTCATTTCAAATTCTCTAGATAATTGTTTCTTTAACAGATCAATCTCATATTTGATTTTATTGGCTATTAGAAGGCCAACAACATATATCATCAAATACACAAAAACTTTATTGTCTGCCGACTTCTTTAAGTATACACAATAATATGATTTGTACATATCAAACCAAGTGCTTTGATAAAATAATCAAATCGCACGTACCATTGCCTTCAGAACTATTTCAAGCCATTAATGGGTTTATTTAGTTGGCATACATAATGATGATTGCCTTCTTTGAATCCCTCAGGTTGTTGTGTATAGATAGTTTTCTCTACAACACCATGTAAGAATGATGTTTTAGCATCCATTTAGTCAAGCTCCAAGTCAAATTTAGCTACAATAGATAGCATCTCTCTTATAAATGATTGTTTGACAACAAGTGAAATAATCTCATTATAATACAATCCTTCGTTTTGTGCATAACATTTTGCCACCAATCTAGCCTTAAATATAAGCTTGAGATCACTATGAGTGTACTTCTTCCTTTTGAATATCCATCTACAGTCGACGACCTTAGCATCTTTTGGCTTCTCCACTAGCTCCCAAGTATGATTTTTTTGAATGATCTCATTTCATCTTTTATAGCATGCACCTAGTGTCTAGAATCCATGCTAATGATTGACTCTTGACAAATAGGATAATTCTTCACATTCTTTATTTAAATAAAACAAAGGCCTAAGCAATTATGTCTGTAAAACAAAATTTCTTTGGTGGTCTGAAATCTCATATTTTTTCTTCTCTAGATAATTGCATTGTTGTTATCTTGTTCAACTGCATCAACATTCGACTTTTGTAACTGCATGCCTATTCCATATTTAGAAGTCTCCAGGTCATATTACTTTACCTGCATTTAATATTTATCTTGCATAATATAATTATCATTTTTCATTTCTATCCTTTTGCGAGTTTCTAACATTAGAAAATCAGTCGTTAGAAGTCACATCTCTACTTGTGATACATTTCTTCATTTAATTTTTTTTTTTTTTACATTTCTTCATATTTTCTCAATGCACAACAATAGCTAACCTTTCACTCCTTTTGGATACCGCTAAAACAAACATTAACATTTAAGTGCTCTTTGTTGAAGTTCATCCTGTCATATATATGTATATGTATATATGTTCATATGTTGCATATACAAAGGCTCTCAATTTATTGTAGTCATATGGATGACTGGTCCACATTTCCATTGGGGTTTTTTAACTTAAATTTGGTGAAAAAATCTATTAATTAAATAGCTCGTTGTTTTGAGTGTTTCTTCCAATAAATCCAGCACCAACCATCGTAATTATTACTCTTTCAAGTAATGTTCTATTCATTCCCTCGGCGAGACTATTTTGTTGTGGAGTATTAACAACTATAAATTGCTTATCAATTCTTTCATCAGTGCAATACCTATCAAATTATCTTGAACAAAATTTTTAATCATTATCGGTTCTCAATTTCTTGACTCTTCTACCAACCTTATTTTCTATAACTCCTATTGGTGGAAAACTTCAGGCGCTACACAATACACTCAAGTTCTTCTTGAATAATCATCAATTATTGACATAAAGTATTTTGCTCTTTTGATGGCAGCAAATGTTGGCACCCTTAAGTCACTATGAATATAATCCAAGATACTTCTATCATTATGCTTTGTTATACTAAAATTAACCTGTTGCACTTGCCAATAATGTGATTCTCATAGAATTCCAATCTTGCTCATAGTATCACCACACAACATATTCAGCTTGTTATGTTCTACCAACCTACAATAACTAATATGACTAAGTCTTAAGTGCCACAAATCAATTCTGTCAATATTTGTTGTTACTGCATTGGCTGTATAATTAAAAAAAACTTGGCCATCCAAAGAATATAGGTTATTAACCAATGATTCTTTCATCATAAACATTGGACCATTGATGATTTTACTTTGTCCATTGTCTTTTTTTACATTGTATCCATTTGCATCCAACATTCCTACTGAGATAAGATTTCTAGAGTTAAGAAACATGGTTGACATCTCTCAGAATCTAATATAGCCATCGAACATTCAAAATTTCATTGATCCTTCTCCCATCTCATTACAGATTTTATTATCTCCCAATAAAACCATTCCACCATCTATCCTTTTAAGTTCTTGAAGGAACCTTTTATTTGGTGTCATATAAAAAGTTAATCCAAAATCAATGATCCATTCATCATTGGCTTCCATTTGAGTTAAAATTAAAACATTGGATGATTCATAACCATATGAATTTGATGCCACCACAACCTCACCATCATCCTTCAATTGATTTTTTTTTCTTTTTTTTCAACTTCTATCCATACAATCTTTCTTATAATACCCTTCCTTATGATAATGAAAATATTTTCTTGAAGCTTTAGACTTGGCTCTAGATTTGCTATGATAACTCTTACTGAATTTATTGCTTCTATGATCCAATCTTCCCCTCATGAATAGATTGTCTCCATTCTTCTCTTCTTTTATCTATCTAATTTTCTTTGAATCTCTTCCGACGTCAAGACAGATTTTACTTCTGTCATTATCAAAGTTGATTTATCATAGAACATTGTATCGACTATATATTTATATGACTTTCGCAGTGAACTAAGAAGAATTATTCATTGATCTTCCTCCTCTATTTTGAAATGAAGTTTCACCCATACATCATGGCTGATTCTTCTTCCACTGCCTCCCTTAATACTTCATCACCAAGGAATAAAAGGATGGCGATGTGTGCTTTTAACTGCAATTCACACGCCTTTAAAATGTCTTGCACTCCAACAAAAACTTCCCTCATGACCAATGACTGGCAGAGCCATAATTTTTTTTTAGTGGGCACACAAACCATTTATTTTAAAAATAACCTAAAAATTTTTATTTGGGTTTGAGCATTTTATTTTACTACTTGTTATTTGTTATTGAATTGTAATATTTGGTTAGAGTAGATTTCATATTTATTAGATTTATCTTGAAAAGATCAATATATATTTAATCATACAACTAAATATTATAATCATTAAAAAACAAATTTAATGACTATGAAACCTATCTTTATCAAATTTGTATCATGAAATTCTTATTCAAATCAATTCCTATAAAGATAATTATTATCAACATCTCCAATCCAATAATCTTATTTTACGAGAATGTTTTGATTGTTTCTGAATAGGAACCACAGTTGTTTGTATTATTTTAAATAAATAGCAGCTCAATCATGAACATTTATAGCATATTTTTGTCTTACAACATATAATTCAAATAAAGTAGTTGCTAAAGCAAAAATTTTAAAGGGTATTATTTTTAGCATTTTGACTAAAACGAGAAAACTAATTTTGGCAACTGCAAAAAATATTGATTAAAGTAGAAATTTAGATGACTAACGATAGCTCTTTTGAAGAAATTGATTAGCATAACTTATTCAGTGCAATGATGTTGAAGCAAAATAAAAGTAATTATGTGAAAAAAAAGAGATTTTGCTCCAACGAAAATAGATATATAGATATATAGGTATTATTGTGATGAGGTTGGAAGGGGTTTGATGCAATTTGATGAGTATAAATAGAATGAGTTGGATTGATTTCTAGACTAAGGTTGAAGCTCTGACCCTAGAGAAATCTAAGTTCAACAAGGAAACCAAATAGGTGTGGACTAATATAAATAGTTGGGTATGGCATCCCCGATCAGGATCCTCACGATTTTTTATCATTATGGGTTCATCAACAACATTGGACTGTTAACCAGCAAGATGGCTAGAGGCCTCCACAATTGTCATATATATGGCAAGCAGGGTTTTACTTAACCATTAGGCAAATAGAAGTATTTTTGTCGGTAACACTTGGTTACTTCATCATAGGACACCTCATAGTTCAAGAGTGTTATAGGCTTTGGGGTTTTATAAATCCTAGTCCTTAGAAACTAACTAGGGGCACCTAGTAATCTAAGCTAAGTTTTTAGATTGGACTTGTCTAGGAGTGTAAGAACTTAGTTTTCATTACCATATTGGCTAACCTAAGGGTTTACAGTTGATCTACTGAGAAATGGTTTGAAGTTTATTTAAATTGGTGGGTTTTAATTCATGTATTTAGATTTGACCTTTTAGTTCTGATTTAGTTGGGTTTCTCAGTTTGCTTCTATCAAGTGTCTTTTTTTCTTTTTAATTATTAGATCCACAGTTTTATAAATTTAGATGAATTTCACTTAATTCCTACGAATTTGCGAATACAACACTTGTGCTTCTATTTTAAATACATAACACCCAGATCTTTAATATCACATTAAAGCTACCATTCATTTACCTTTCAAAAGTAACACATGCCCTTTTATACATACATTTGTCACACCATAAATATAAATATGAAAACTAAGGCGTTACATAAGTGTATACAAACGACATTTACAAGCATACCAATTAATTCATATTTATTTACTAATATAGTGCTTAAATTTCAATTTTTATAAAAGCAAAGCGCTTAGATCTTCAATATCATATCAAATATATTATCATATATAAATACATATATATGGTGAAACTGATCTCATACATACACTTGTCACAACAAAATACTTTAAATACATTAAATACAAATATGAATGTTTACGTGTTAAATGCATAAGAATTGAGTGATATGCATGTAAATAGAAATTTTTAGCTGTTAGGCATGAAATGCATAAAAATTGCGTGGTATGTAGGCAAATATGAGTGCTTAAGTGTTGGATATACAAGTGCCTACGAATTGAGTTGCGTATGTAAAAATGGAAGTACATGCTTTAAATATTTAATACATAAGAATTAGGTAGTATGCATGTAAAAATTAATGTTAGCGTTTAAATATGCAGTAATAAAGATGAACATATACTTCATATGTTATCACTAAATATTGCAATCCATACCATTTGGGCATAAGACCAAACCCTAATTTTTCAGAATCAAATGCTGGGCGTGGTAAGCAATCTCCTTCATTTGCTTCCCAATTTACATAGAAGTACTTACCTCAGTCAGATCGATAATCCTTCTCCACAACCCAATTTAAGCTCCAAAAGCACGCTCTCGAACAAGCATAAATGCTGATGTCCATATTAATTTCTTCAAGATTCGTTTGTGAAAAGCTTCCTTTCGGAGGACCGTGCAAGAGAGAGACCACTAATCGTGCGAACATGCTGCCACCGCAGAAGCCCATTTACCAAAAGCAGCAGTCGACCCTGCCGTGTGCAAAAAAGAGAGAAAAAGCAGGAGAGGCGTTCGGCTTGTGTGAAGGAAGGAGGAGCTCTTCGGCTCTTGCAGGAAAAAAAAGCGGAGAGTTCTCCCATGGTAGAGGGATGTCAGATGAAGCGGAGAGAAATTTCCACTTAGACGAAATACGAAATGGTAGGTTCCGGTAAATTGAAACAAAGGGTTAAGGGTTCTTCTTTCTTACACAAATACCACCCAATTATTGTGTATTTACATATCAAAAGCTTCCATTATTATTTTTTTTACATTTATACCAACCTTTTAAATACACCTTTCATGAATGACAAATATGACATGTATGTAAAATCAAATTTAAGCGATGACTTTTTTTTGGTCAACCAATCAGGCCTGGGCCCACCAGGTTGAGTTAACGCTAACCAAAATTGACCCAGGTCAACCAGATCAAGTCAAACCCAAATATACCATGTAGAGATACTAAAAAGAATTATTATATCCAGATGGGTGAGTATCGGAAGGAATGTGATAAAAAATTAGGTCAACATATATTTACATTTCTTATTTTAGCTGTTTGATATGTCAATTCATCAAAATTAGGTGGTTGTATGAAAATTCATCAAAATTGGGTCCTCTAAAAGCAAATATTTTAAAACAAAAAAACAAGGGATTTGGATGATTAACCATATTCACTAAATAAATAACAATGTAAAAATTAGAAAAATTCATATTCAAAGACTTGCAATTGTAGTTGGGAAAAATGTCCTCCAAATCTGAAGAAATCAACTTAATTTTACAAGACCAATTGAAATCAGACCCATAAAAAGAAGATCAATGAAGTTGTATTCATAGAGTGCTTTTCAAAGAGATGGTACCATTAAAATCTCCATAAATAATTCAATTAGAGGAACATTTGCAAACCATGCAATATAATTCACTCTTCATCTTTCCAAGGAGATTCTTCTCATTTTTAAATAAATGGCAAGGGTACATGGGTATGGTTGCCTATACCATAGGTTGGATTGTAGGATTACAGAAATTTTTCCCTCATTTAAAGATTGTATTTCTCATCATATCTCTATGGAAAACCAGAAAAACTCAGGGTGAGTTCGTCTAACCTTTTCACGAGATTATTCTGAGTAATCAATATGGATTCTAAATTTCAATCGCCGTCAAGAATTGATCGTTTGCTTCCTTCTGCCATGCCAGTCGACATTGGGTTCTGATACCACTATAGCATCAAAGCTTGGGAAGATGGGGGAGTAAAACAGGAGAACTCAAAATTCGCACATTCTATTAGGATAACAGAAGTCTCTTTTCTATTACATTGCAGGATGTTGCTATTCATCAAATCACTACTCCTTATGTGAGCTAAAAAATTCGTGGTGGTAGAATAATATATCATCATCTTAGAGTTGCATGAGAATTCAACACACTCAGATAAAAAGAAACAACCAGTAACTAAATTAAAAATTTTTACGTAGAAAAACCGTAAAGTGAAAATATTGCGGGGTCTTACCTAGATGTAAAAAATTAATATAGGTTAATGATTACAGAGACCTCTTGTCCCATAGACGGGAAAATGATTGCTAGGTTTTCCAAGTTACAACGTCGATTGACGGCTTCTGGTTGATGGTGGTGGTGGCGATTGGTGGTGATCGACAATGGTCAGCGGTCGACGACAGTCGGTGGTGGTTGACGATGACATTAGTGCTCGATGATGATCAATGGTTGTTGACGGCTGTCGGCAATGGTTGATGACGATCAGCGATGATTGGTTGTGATTGATGGTGGTCAGCAGGTGTCGACAGTGGTCGGTTGCGGTTAAAAGTAGCTAGCAGAGATTGACAGTGACAAGGATGGTGTTCGACTTCAGCTTCTTCTCAATGCTTTAGTCTCACTCTTAAGCTGCCAGACCCCCTCATCAAAGGAGTTGGCTTTATTTATAGTGCATTGAGTGAAATGAATGAAGGAATATGAACTACTTTAATTTGATGGTCCAAAGGGCTTCCTTCGATTAGATGGTGTTTGATGAAAATTTAAGTGCCTGAATAATGTCAAAATCGAGCAATCTTGGGCTCGTTGGATTCGTCTTGTCGAGACGCTCGATTCAATTATAGGCTTGCTAGATTCAACATTCATCTAACCTCCCGTATGTCTAAAAAACTTCTGAGAGTGGTTTAATGACTTGATCATAGCTTGATTTGACTTGGATTGGACTAATTTTGGTAACATTGGGTTCTTCTTGTCAAACCAGTCAGTTTGACTGTAAATTTTTTAAAATTGAAATTTTGGATGAGATTTTATCGAAGTTTAAACATTTCTTTCTTAAAAGTTGTCTCGAGATCTATGTCATGCCTCGAGATTCAAGCCGAATGATGCAAATTTGTTGGAGATGTATCAATTGATCCATATTTTCGGGTGAGAGCACTTTGTCGACCAAAAATATCAAAATCTAAAATCCTTTTCTTTTTTCATGTATATATATACATGTGAGTATATATTATATTATTGTGATAATTTATGTAAGCACAGCTTAGTTGGTGGGGACTTTTTCTTTACACGGCGGGTGACGGATTTGATCCATACACTGAACAAAAAATTAAGATGTTTTTTTGCCGCACATGATTTTCCAACACATTAGTTATTTTTTTCTTATCAATAATTTTCTTTTTCCTTGTATCTTCCATGCAGTATCTCTCCTCCGACCTCTCGAGGGAAGTACAAAGTAAATCTTTAATGAGGATACTAACTAGAGTATTTTACAAGTGCTCCATTATAATGATCGGAAGTCGACTGACTTAAATGAAATGGGTCACGGGCCAAATAAGGAAAGAGACTAAGTTCTGTCATGCCTTATTTATAAGAATTAAAGGTGTAAAATTAAGGGAATTCAATTATTAAATCATTGAATAATAATGTGATATATTTTTTACATTCAATTATCTTATTCTTTTCAAGATGACGTTTTCAATAAATAAGAGAATCAATGAACTAAAATATGTATATAAAAAATATCTCAGTGGTAATCCTGAGGAAATGTAACGGTCTAAAAGAAAAAAGTATGACGAATGAATGTCACTAACAAAAGATTATGAGACTCAATTATCCAGCCGAGTGAAGTTATTCTGGCCAAAGTTGACCAAACCATGAAACAAATCAAAGGTGATTGAAAGATAAAAGAATAGATCATTCAGACCATAACGAGACAAAAATACATCCAACCTGATTGACATAGGAGAGCTGGTCCAACAAAGACGCCTCGTCATAGTTCAATGATCAATAGCCAGGACTTATCAACTGGTAGACATAAATTGATTAAGCACAGCCGACTAAACGAATCTCAGCTTGCCAACCTAAAGCCAATTAATTAAACCTAGCCTATCAAGCCGGAAAGAAGCCAAAAGACAGGCACACCCATATAAAATACTAGAAATATCTCATACGTCCCCTTTAAAGTAAAGACAAAAATATAACATTATCATATTATACTCTCTCTCATATAAATAAGAAGATCAATTTATGAATAAAATGTGGAGTATTATGAATGAGACATGGTGCATAACTGTTTATTAGTGTTCAATTCTCTCTCTTTTCTCTCTCCTCTCTTTCTCTCTCTCTTATTTACGCTCTATTTCTTGGGTGTGATTGAAAGACAAATCATGATTCAACAACGACACTTCAAACTAAATGTGAAACCATCAAACTAAAGATTTTATCTTTTTGAGAAATTGATAAAATTCCTTATGAGATCAATATATGACCTCAAATTCGTATATTACTCGAGTGACATATATATTTGCATGATTGGTGTGTGTTTCACAGGACCGCTACATCAACATTTAGCAAAATTCAAATTTACTTGTTTGTTTTTTCTCTTGTTTGTTCCGCTAGAATTTAACGCAAATAATTTTAAAAAATAAATTTTAATTTTTTTTAAATAGAATGCAAAAAAAATAAAAAAATTTGAAAATATTATTTATTTAATTTGATACAAAATTAGCTTAAAATGAACAAAATAGTGGCAGGTTCATTTATAAATCAAACTCAAAAGTACAATTTATGCTCGTCACACTCGTCTAATGAATAAATTAAATAAGTAAATATTAAAGAGACTATTGATGAGCATTAGCATTTTTCTTTAGCGGATTCTATAAAATTATTTTCAAAGAGTGTTTAGAAAAATATAGAATATATTTAATGATTTTTATAACATAAGATAAATGTTAGGTGCAGAGATTTCATGCATGCAGACTCCAATACAACCATATTTTACACGGTTGTACTCATGATTATAATCATGAATACAAGCTTGTACAACAAAGTTGCACTTGAGTCCCCGTGTTCTCTCAAAAATAGAAGAGTATTCTAGAGAGTGCATAGTAGTACTCATAATCAAAATGTGTTGGCACATAGCATCACTAGTACAAATAATTGTAATGTGTTTGAGTTTGTATCAAAATAAAAAATAGTTAATATTAGTGCTCTTAAAATTGAGTTGTTTTTCTTCCTTCTTAGCATTCATCTTTTCTTACAAACTTTTTATCTCCATCCATA
>NEWO01000007.1:1063210-1097627 GCA_003013225.1 Phalaenopsis aphrodite
ATGCTAAAAAACCAATTGAACACTCAAGTATTTAAATAGTAGAGTCTCCACAATACATCCCACAATCAAGGCAAATTGAGAAGCCAAATTATTTAACAATGTTCAAATAAACTACAACCATTAAAAATTTCACAAAATCACCTTTAAAAAATTAACATATTTTTCTTTTATTTGAGATAAACAAGCAAACAAAAGTTTTCGGTTTCCAACCAACAAAAAAAAAACACCATGAGATGAATCCATAAGTTTAAACACAACAGTTACAAATTTTGTTGCCTCAAGTCTTTCCTAGAATATGACAAGAATATAACAACGGCATTTTAGAGATTGGAATAAACAAAAATGATGGATATTAAAAAGCAATTTCTTATCATAAATGTAAAACACATGTTACAACAGAGAAAAAAGAAAAAGCTCTCCATGCAACAATCATAAGTATAAATATGTATATATTTAAAAGAAATGAATGAACAGAGGCTATTATATGAGCCCCGGTCATTCCTTATGAGCCTAAGAATTCGAGTACCACACCCTACACTCAGGGGGAATCGAATCTCAGACCAAGGGAGACTTACAACTGACAAGTAGATGCCCGACCAACCGATCTGAGTACACGACGCAAATATATATATATATATATATATATATATAACAATACAATACGTATTCAATCAAACTACAAAATTTGAGTCTGCATATCTTGTAAAAAATTTGAAAAAATTTGCATTGTTATCTCCAACCCCAAATAGCAATCCACAGCTTAATGAACCTTTTAACATATCTAGGAATCCATTTTATTGACATCCAATGCAATATTTCTTGATTCGTCATAAAACTACTTATAACATTGATTGAAAGGGGAAGATCATGCATTGTACTTAGCATTTCATACTTAATACTCCAAAAAAATGTTAGCATATGAAATATCATAGACATAGGATTTGTCTTTTTCTGATTGTGGAGCATAATTGCAACTTGATTAGAAGTGATTAGCTAATGGCATTTAGACAACTTCTGAATTAATCATACCAAAATTTTCCAACATACCCTTTATATACAACTTTTGAGAAAGAAAAGTTCTACCTTCCAACAACTTCGGATAATTTGAATCCCCAATTCTCTTCCTAATCTTTCATTTCAAATTCTCTACAAAATTGTTTCTTTAACAGATCAATCTCATATTTGATTTTATTGGCTATTAGCAGGCCAACAACATATATCAGCATATACACCCAAACCTTATTATATGCAGATTTATTTAAGTATACACAATAATATGATTTGTACATATCAAACCAAGTGCTTTAATAAAATAATCAAATCGTATGTACCATTGCCTCAAGAATTATTTTAAGCATAAATGGGTTTATTCAGCTGGCATACATGATGACGATTGTCTTCTTTGAATCCCTCAGGTTGTTGCATGTAGATAATTTTCTCCACAACACCATGTAAGAATGTTGTTTTAGCATCCATTTAGTCAAGCTCCAAGTCAAACTTAGCTACAATAGATAGAAGCTCTCTTATAAATGTTTGCTTGACAACAAGTAAAAATTTTTCATTATAATACAATCCTTTGTTTTGTGTATAACATTTTGCTACCAATCTTGCCTTAAATTTAAGCTTGAGATCACTATGAGTATACATCTTCCTTTTGAATATCCATCTACAATCGATGACCTTAGCATCTTTTGGCTTCTCCACTAGCTCCCAAGTATGATTTTTGTGTAATGATCTCATTTCATCTTTTATAGCATGTCTAGAATTTTTTCTAATGATTGGCTCCTAATATATAGGACAGTCCTTCGCATTCTTTATTAAATAAAACAAAGGCTTAAAGCAATTTTGTCTGTAAAACCAAATTTCTTTGGTGGTTTGTAATCTCAAGTTTTTTCGTCTCTAGATAATTTGCATTGTTGTTATCTTGCTGAACTGCATCAACATTTGACATTTTATTTGGTGTCATATGAAAAGGTTCTAGTAACCCAATTGCACTTGTCAATAGTGTGATTCTCAAAAAATTCCAGCCTTCGTGATAGTACACCACACAACAAATTCAGCTTGCTAAGTTCTAGTAACCTACAATAGCTTATATGACTAAGTCTTAAGTGCCACAAATTAATTCTGTCAATATTTGTTGTTAGTGCATTGGTTGCATATTTAACAAAAACTTGGTCATCCAAAGGATATAGGTTGTTAACTAATGATTCTTTCATCATAAACAATGCATCTTTGATGATTTTAATTTGTCCACTGTCTTTTTTTACATTGTATCCATTTGCATCCAACATTCTTACCGAGATAAGATTTTTATAGTCAAGAAACATAGCTGACATTTCTCAGAATTCTAATATGGCCATCGAACATTCCAAATGCCATATTTTATTATCTCCCAATAAAATCATTCCACCATCTATTCTTTTAAGTTCTTGGAAGAACCTTTTATTTGGTGTCATATGAAAAGGACATCCAAAATCAATGTTCCATTCATCCTTGGCTTCCTTTTGAGTTAAAACCAACACATTGGATGATTCATAACCATATGAATTTCATGCCACCGCAACCTCACCATCATCCATCAATTAAACTTTTAATTTTTTATTACTTCTATTCAGACAATCTTTCTTGAAATGCCCTTCTTTAAGACAATGAAAATATTTTCTTCAACCTTTAGGCTTGGCTTTTGATCTGCTATGATAACTCTTATTGAATTTACTTCTTCTATGATCTGATGTTCCCCTGAGAAACGAATTGTCTCAATTCTTCTCTTATTTTATCTATCTAATTTTCTTTAAATTTCTTTCGACATCAAGACAAATTTTACTTCTCTCATTGTCAGAGTTTGTTTATTATAGAACATTGTAGTTATATATTTATATTACTTTCGCAGTGAATTAAGAAGAATTATCCATTGATTTTCCTCCTCTATTTTGACTTTCACATTCTTGAGACCAAGAATGAATTTACTGAATTCATCTATGTGCTTTTTGACTTTGGATTCATACATTTGAAGGGTATAAAACAACTTCTTCAAGAAAAATTGATTGGCTAAAGATCTCTTTAAGTATAATGAATGAAGTTTCTCCCATACATCAATGGTTGATTCTTCTTCCGTTGCCTCCCTTAAGACTTCATCACCAAGGGATAAAAGGATGGCAATGTGTGCTTTTAACTACAATTCCCACACCTTTAACATGCCTTGCACTCCAGCAAAACCTTCCCTCACAAACAATGGCGGGGCCAGAATTTTTTTTTTAGTGGGGGCACAAACCATTAATTTTAGAAATAGCCTCAAAATTTTTATTTGCGTTTGAGCATTTTATTTTACTACTTGTTATTTGTTATTGAATTGTAATATCTGATTAGAGTAGATTTCATACTTATTAGATTTAACTTGAAAATATAAATATATATTTAGCCATACAACTAAGAATTATAATCATTAAAAAATAAATTTATTGACTATAAAACATAGCCTTATCAAATATGTATCATAATATTCTTATTCAAAACTATTCCTATAAAGATAATTATTATCAACATCTCTAATCCTCTATTCTTTCTTTTACGAGAATGCTTTGATTGTTACTTATTAGGAACCGTGGTTGTTTGTATTATTTTAAAAAAATAGCAGCTCAATCATGAACATTTTTAGCATTTTTTTTTTGTCTTACAACATATTCTTTTTAGCATTTTGATTAAGGCAGGAAAATTAATTTTAGCAACTGCAAAAAATATTAATTAAAGTAGAAATTTAGATGACTAACAATAGCTCTTTTGAAAAAATTGATTAGCATAAATTATTCAGTCACATGATGTTGAAATGTCAAGTTGAAATTGAAAAAATTGATTGTAAAAATAGTATCAAATAATTCACAGAGAAAATGGTATGACAAGTTGAAATTTAAATGAAAAGCTGTTTGTGCGTGTGTGTGTGTGTACTTATATCTATATATCTATATATATGTATTAAGGAATACCTTCAATTTTTGAGAGGAAATGGAGCCATGACGTTCGACATGCAGCAACTTTCACATCAAGAAAAGCAGAAGAAGTTAACAGGACAATTTGCGGGGTGCCGCAAGCTTCTAGGGTATTATTTGAGAATGTTTGAAGAATAATATACTAACCCAAGAGGAAAAAAAAATCTTGAAATAGATCTAATCATTTGGATGATGTAAATCTTTAAGATTTACGAGTGTACATTAACCAGAGATTTTTTTCTCTACCTTCCTGATGTAAGATAGGGATTATTTATTTTTTAGGTACTAATTTCCATACAAGAGAAAGCTCTCATAATGAATTACAGCACGGGAATTGTAAGCCCCAACAAAACTCTTGATTAAAGCATTGACTTGTCTTGTTCATGATTTCAAAATTTGGATGTCAAGGTTAGTGTTTCAGGAGTTTCAAATTGATATGTTCAAATTTAAAGGAATTACTTCTAGAGTTCAAAGGCAAAAGAATAGAGAGTGCTCAGATACTAGGAAACCTGGTGAGCCCTCCAACTTATTCTATGGTCAGGCTCTATGATTTGGAAGGAGGCATTCAATTGAAATTTTTGTTAAGACTTGGTTGGCAATTACTGTCCAGAGACGCCCATCCTTTGGTATTTACATATCTCGGACACTACAGGAGATGCCTATATATATATATATATATATATATATATATATATATATATATATATATATATGCTAGAATTTTGGAGACTTTTTGTGACTGAAAAAAAATGAAATTGGTACAATAGTACTACTGAAAAATAATTGATAAATATTAACCACATAATTCATGTATATTTACAAAAGTAACGTCAAAATTTTAATATTTATTTATCAAATATTTTAATATCTGAATTAGATCACATGTATTTAAAATTGTATTTCATTAATAAATTAGTCAAGTCAACTTCGAGTCAAGCTTGATTTGGGCTTGTATTTGATTAATTAAATGAGTTCAAGTTCGAGCCTGTGCTTAATTCTAATAGTCTAATCCGGTTTATAAGTGGGCTTGTTTATTATAACTGAGAGAAAATAATATTAATTCAACCTAGTATATAATAAATTAGCAAATAGAAAGAGCAATTAGGAGCTGAATAGGAAACAAATTGATATAATAGATAAAATATTTCTTTTTTTAAATACTTTTAATAATTTAAACGTAATTTCTAGATTTTTAATATATTTTGACTACATTTTATGTTAATTATTTTTTTAAAATGAGTTGGCTCATCGGCTAACTAGTCGATTTGGAGCTAGCTTGCACCTGACTTCCTAACTCAACGAGCTTAATTCACGAGCCACTCATTGAGTTGAGCCTAAGCAAGTTCACGAGTTGGCTTCGCTCAACTACACCCTTTTTCTTTATAAAATATCATTGCTATATTTTAGTTGATTCAAAGATTTGTGTGTCATATCAATAAATATCCAAATTAAGCATTTAGGAATGTAAATAAGTTAAAAAAAAAAAAACAAAAAAACTGATGAATAAAAAATAAAAAGCAATTATCTTTTTATTAATAATTTTTGCCTCTTTCTCTATCTTCTAAGTCACAGTCATTTTCTTTCACCATTTTCTCCCCTTCTATACTTGGAAAAAATATTACATCAGGACTTCGGATGCATTCGGGGTCCAATGGTGGAGCACCACTTGTCAAGCCAGTGTATTACGGTGGGGCCCGCTTGTCACGTGACGTCCCACCATTGAACTACTAATGCAAACTGCGTTAGGAGTCCTGATGTAACATTATCGCCTATACTTGAGCCCCTTATTTTTTGCAATTATAAGTAATAAATTATAGAACATATTGCTCGAATAAATGCCCTAAGAGAACTCCCCTTTCCCTTTCGTCTCTCCCTCTCAAAACAATTTATGATGTTTTAAATTGTTGATACATTTACATACATGCCATACAATTCTTATGTATTTACATAGCTAATACTAAGCGTTCCCATTTACCTACCATATAAAGAATTGTATGGTGTGCATGTAAATTTTTCTTTTTTTTTTATTTAGAAACAAAATAGCTGGTAAACATACTAAATTAAAGCTAGAATGGCCACAAATACATAACAGCAATAAAGAAAAAAGAGTGATAAAGCTATACCATACTTATTAGCAGTAGTAGTAATATTATCATATAAATTTAATCATAAATTCAAGCTAGGGTGTAAAAGCTCTAGCTCGAGACTAAATGATTTTATGGAGTTATAAAGAGAAAAAAAGACTTTAATTCAAGCAAGTTCTATAATAAGACGATAAATATAATGAACAATTATGACATTAATAATAATAAATCATCAAATAAACAATACAAAATATTAATTTTTCAAATATTTTTAATAACTCAAAAATAAAGTTTTAAAATTTAATATATTTTAAATATATTTCATATTAATATTTTGAAAAAAAACCGGCTCACGAGCTAACGAGTCGTGAATTATTTGAGCTTGACTTGTTAGCTCATCGAACTCGACTCACGAGCCACTCATCGAGCATGAGCTTGACTCACACCCGTAACTCACGCACACACCATATGCACACAAATCTCACATCCATGACCCAGCCACGGATGAACAAATGTAACTGCCTAGAAACGTTAGCACAGAAAACAAAAAAATTGAAATGCTGACAAATCCAGTCACTCCTGAAGCATTGACAATAAGCACTAGCCGTTGAAGGTGCCATTTTAAATTTCTCTCCCTGGCAATAACTCTAATAACACTTCAGGCCTATAATTAACATCAGTGCCCATGCAAAATTTCCAAAACTAAAAACTTTTAATACATATTAAATCAAATACTTGAATGAGAAATCTATAAAACGCAATTCTGCCATCTCAGGGTTTTTTTCTTTCTTCTTTTTTTTCTGGGTATGGGGGAAATAATAGCCCTTGGATTTCCTGTAAGCTGAATCAGGGGAACCAAACTACAGCCAATAAATAATATAAAATGACCAGTTCCATCAAACACACACTCACCTTATCATGAATGGTATCATCGCTTGAAAGTTGCAAGCATTGTCTGAAAATTGAAGCTCTGCCATTAGTAAGGGAAACGAGCTTATTCAAACTCAGGATCCAAATCAAGTTTTCTTTTCAAGTGAGACCTATCAACGCTGCAACAGAGAGAAGGATTCCAAGAAATTTCATCAACCATAACGGTTAATCATACAAAAAGAGAATTTTAAATACATACCACACAATTCTTTCATATTTACGTATCTAACATCCAAAGTTTGATATTTATATTCACAACACCTTGGTGTCATAAAACATCGTATAAAAAATGTATTTTTCTTAAAATGATGGTGATGGTGGTCTTTTTGATGTGATATTGCGTAAATATGAATGTTTAGGTGTAAAATAGGTAACTAGATGAAATTTGTGTTCTATGTATGTAAATGCCCCTAGAAAGATAGGAAGATTTACATACATACCACTTAATTCCTGTGTATTTACATTTATGACACCTAAACTTTAATTTTTACACACAACCACCTTACCTATATGCATGAAAGGCTGTATTTTACTTTTAGAAGTTAAAATGGAGGTATTTTTATGTGATATGAAAGATTTGGGTGGGGAGTAAATGTAAAAAGTAAAAATTAAGCGTTAGATATGTAAAAAGATAGGAATTGGACACGCAAAAAAGGATAGGGGGCAAACCTATTGAGTTTTGGCCTTGGAGCTGTTGTATAACCAAACATAGCTTCCAAATCTATAGACATTGGAATATGCCCACTAAGGCCAGATTCACCCACTCCTCTTGACGCCTTGTCATTCTCGTCGCCTCTTACAGTGTTATTATTATGTGCAGCCAATTCTAAACCGACAGGGTTAACTGTCACCCTTCTCGACTTTCTAGGCGGAGAAAGCACAACTGGACCATACTCGATATTCAAGTCCAGAGGTCTTTCATTCAGAGATTCACCTTTTGGAGGCGGTCTTGGAAGTAGAGCAGGTTTAGTCGGTGCTGGCATGGATGAGAAGAATCTGATCCAAAGAAACTAAGATCCATTGTGATAAATCCAAAATGCATTTCAATGAAAAGAAGAAAGTAAAGTAGCTGAGAGTAGGGGCGGAATCGGGTTATTATGTCCAGGGCGAGCAATTGCTCATCCTGGAATTTAAAATTTCACTATTTTAGTATATTTAAAAAAAATTATATATAGTTTAGGCAATTTAGTAATTTTGTCCCCTCTCGATATAGTTTTCCCAATACTTAAACAAAAAATTAAATATTTGATGATTTTTCCCATTCTCCCTAGCTGACAAGTAACAGAGACGACCTGGCAAAGAAACATGGCGCACCTGTGTTCTAGGGCCTGCTGAGAAGATATTCTTGCATTGGGATCATAAGTGAACATCTTTGATAAGAGATCTAAAGCATCATCACTTGCCATGGGAAACAATGAACGGAGTGGAGGTGATGTAACGTTTTGGTATTCAACATAGTCTGGAAGGTACACCATGTCAGGCCACTGGAATGGTTTTGGAGTTCCAAAAGCGGCAAATATTTTACCTAGCTGATCAATATCACTGGAACCCTGCCAAAAATATTTGAAATATATGAGAATATATGATAGAACATGGAGAAATTGAGGGAGAAGAGGGAGAATGTGGATAAAGAAGAAGATAAATAATGAATCTCGAGAAGATACACAATGAATTCTTATTGCATAGAATCATCAACGCATCTAGATTATTACAGGCTGTGTTACTTGAAGTAGAAGAGAAGGCTGAAATTTTCATGACTATCAACTAGAAAATTCATTATCCAAAATATAAAATCATATTAACCTAAAGAATATTTTAAGTAGAAGGCTCCTTCAGGAATACAGTTACTAAAATGTTCCTTACTAACAAATAAACAGCTCGAAGCTAATATCATCAAAAAGCAATAACAGATTAACTGATAACAAACAAACGCACAACAACATGAAAATAAGCTCTTAAGTGACACAAAATACAAATAAAATAGCTTTGGCAGCTTGATCTTCAAGACAGCAGTAACAGCCAATCAGAAGAAATACACGTCCTTTATGGAATGCATCAATCAACATTTCAAAGAGAATTTGAAAGCTACAGTTAACTAAATGAGAAACACGATCTACTGCCCCGTTGATATAATGTTACCTTTGCTAACACCCAGATAAAAACCAGCTTAGCATCAATAATTTAAGAGGAAAAAGTATACTATTTGGATTACATTTCCCTTGTCCTAATTCATAGTATCAAAAGTAGGAGACTGGCTCAACCATGCCGCTACAAGAGCTTAGCTCCACCATGCTGCCTCTGGCACAAATGAGAGAACACACAAAAAAAAGGAACATTTAAATGCCACTCATTACTCAATTCTAATGTATTTGCATATCTAACTCCTAAACTTTAATTGTTATGTATATGCCACCTAACCTATGCATGAAAAGGTGTATTTCACATTTTAGAAGTCAAAAGAGTGGTATTTTTTTTTATATGATATGAAAGATTTGGTTGCTTTATATATAAAAAAATAAAGTTTAGATTTAAATGTTCTAATGATCTCATTGGTGGATAGATATTATAATAATCATTTTAAATTAATGCAAAATTTTCTAAATTTTCAGCTCACGCTCTCCTGCCAGGTTCTCCATGAGTTCCTTCCAAACCCAACGAGCAGGGTGTGACAATATGCAAGCAAAAATTAAAATAAATCCATATGATAAGATGTAGACCCTCAATCAAATCAAAATAACATCTACTAAGTTTAGAACAGCAAAATGACGTGACAACGTCTAGCTTGAAATCCAACAAACTTGGGTGATTGAAAAAAAATTCTAATTTTTTTGCAATTTTATTAAACACAATGGAAACATTTATTCCACTATACCTAAAAAGCTTCTGATAGAATCTTGAGAATAATCAGATCCTAAACCATCAACTTTTACTTCAAAATGATCATGAAAACATGATGCGCCACTACTGTAGCATCAATCATAGAAATGAGCAAAGAGTTTTGAAGTTGTAGAAAAAAAATTTTTGGAGGAAAAATACTTCATTCAATTATTGACATGTAGGGTACATATACATAGAGAAACCAATACATCCTAATTTACAAAATTAATAAATATATCTAGTCTAAATTAGGAAAGGAAATAATTCTGAAATAAAACATAAAGAAACATAAAATATGAAGGAAATAAAACTAAAAATGATGTTTCCAATGATACCCCCAATCAAATATTTCCATGATTTTGTAAAGTAGCTGGTGGGCCCACCATGGAGATGACCTGAACTTCTCCACTTCCACACTCCTTAAGCTGGGTCGTAGTTGTTATAGAGACCAAGCTTGGTATTGAACCCTGAAAAGGTACTTAAAGAAAGTGTTGTGGTGAAGACATCAGCAACTTGTTGTTGTCTGGGACTATAGCTAAGTTTTCTAACTCCCACATTAACCTTTTCAGAGATAATGTGTCTATTAATTTCAATATGTATGGTTTTTCATGATGCACCGCATTTTGGGCATTACTGATTGTTCTTTGACCGCCACAAAACATCTGTATAGGCTATTGGAGGAGCACCCCAATTTCTTTAATAATTTTTGAATAAATATCCCTTCACATATTTCTAAGGCGGGTGCCCTATACTCTGATTTAACACAGCTTCTAGAAATAACAGCTTGCTTCTTATTTCTCCATGCAACCAGATTTCCAAATTGCATCAATGTAGACTTCTACCTCTTTCTTTTTGGTTTTCTCGAAAATTAATCTATAATCAGGAGTATTCTTAGAAACCTTGAAATATTTTACATCATCTTCAAATGCTCTTCATTTGGATTATTCATATGTTAGCTTACAATGCTGACAAAGTATACAATATTTAGCTTCATATGTGGTAGATATATGAGTTTTACTACCAATCTTTGATCAACATATACACTTTCTTCTCCTCTATTAGACTTCTTGTTGGGATCCATTGGAATAGAACAAGCTTGCATCCAATAATCTGTCTCTTTTAGTAGATCTAGGATGCATTTTCTTTGTGATAAAACTATGCCTTTCTTGAAGCTTGCTCCCTTCATACCAAGAATATATCTCATTGTACTTAAGTCCTTAATTTCAAACTCAGTAACAAACACTTCTTTGATCTTGAGAATCTCTCTTTCATCATCATCGGTAAGAATCATAACATCCACATATACTATCAGTGCAGCACTCTCACCTCTGAGTATGTTTTAGGAACATAATATGATCTACTTGACCTTAAGAATATCCATTATATCTCATAATTTTAACAAACATTTCAAACCACACTCCTGGTGATGGCTTAAAACCATTAAAAATTTTTGAGTTTGCATACTTGGAATTTGTTGGAATCATTCTCAAGTCCTGGTTTCTCCATATACACTTGTTCTTTCATATCCCGGTTCAGAAAGACATTTTCTATGTCAAGTTGATGTTATCCTCATTTTTTGTTAACTGTTATTGAAATGAGAACTCTGATAATGTTTAGGCTAGCAACTAGTGTGAAATTATGCTCATAGTCAATCTTATAGGTTTGAGTGAAATCTTTTGCAACAAGTCTGACTTTAAATCTCTAAATACCTCCATCAACTTTGTATTCAATGTTGAACACCCATGCGCATAATTGCATCCAACTATTTTCTTATCTCGAGAGAGTTTAGTAAGAATCCATATTCAATGTTGAACACCCATGTGCATAATTGCATCCAACTATTTTCTTATCCCGAGAGAGTTTAGTAAGAATCCATATTCAATGTTGAACACCCATGTGCATAATTGCATCCAACTATTTTCTTATCCCAAGAGAGTTTAGTAAGATACCATGTGTCACTATGCTTCAGTGCATGAATCTCCTCTTCAACTATTTTTCTTCGTTCTAGATTTTCAAGAACTTTATGAATGAATTTAGAAATACGCACAATATCAAAATTAGAAATAAAAGCTTTGTAGGGTGAGGATAGTTTCCCATAAATTACATACTCTTAAATTGAATATTTAATGCATTTTTCCTTGTCACCAACATAAGAGAAAGGGGATAACTCAAGAGTATTAGACTCCTGACCCAAAATTTCAGATCAATGCAAACTCGAGTTTTGGTTTGAGTTGTTTAGTCGTTGCAAGTTGTCTTCCAACTGCTCAAAAATTTTCGTCCTCCTAGTGTGGACACGAAGTTCTTTGTTATGAACTTCAAGTTTGGTTGGTTGGATTAGTTGAACATCCTCAACTATGATAGGGGTAGAGCAGGTGGCGAGATTGCGTAGGAGTCATCAAGTGCCCCTCAAAATTGATATTCATTTGTCCTCCCCCTATGAACTTCACATTTGGGATAGGATTGATTTTTAAACAATGGGACATCCATGAAAATTGTAGTATTCTCTAGTAACAAGAGAGTAATACTTAAACTCATTTTTGTTGGTTGCATGCCTAAGACAAATAAACTTTATATTTTTGGGGTCAAGTTTTGTGGAATTTTGGGAATAGATGCGAGCAAAAGATACACATCCAAAGATTTTAAGTGGTATAACTTGAAGAGAAAGCTCTGATGTGATGATAGCTAACCATCAAAACATGAAGAGAAATTTTGAAGTTAAGTGCCAGACTAGGCATTCTATTGATAAGGTTTGTTGTAGTAAGAACTACTTTTTCTAAAATTATTTTTTGAAACTTTGATGGGAAATCATAATTGAGTAGTATACCTCAAGGAGATATTTATTCTTTCTCTCAGTTATCACATTTTTATTAAAAGATATCAATACATGAACTCACATGGATGATTCCATTTTTTGAAAGATATGACCGAATGATGAAATTGAAATATTCCTTTGCATTATCAATTTTGAGAATATGAATCTTGCATTGGAATTGAGTTTAAATCCTCATGAAAACTTGGGAAGATTTGAGTTGTTTCAAATTTCTCAGTCATTAGGAATACTCAAGTAATTCTAGTGTGATCGTCAATAAATGAGAGGAACCATCTAGCCCCATTTAGGATTTTCAATTTTAAAAGTCCTCAAATATCTCTGCGGATAATGGAAAAAGTGAGGGTTTTTTTTCATAGGATAAATATTTCTAGTGTTTGACAAATTAACAAATCTCACATTCATAAGAACTAGAATTTTTATTGATAAATAAATGAGGATACAACTTTAGAACATGACTAAAATTAGAATGACTTAAGCGGCAATGCCATAGCATTACCTATTTTTTGACAGATAAACTCAAAACTCTGAAATTTGAGATAAAATTGGAGGTGGGATCATTTATGTGTTTAGAAAGAGATTTTTTTGTGCAGGTATAAGTCTTGGTGTATTCTAGCACTGTCAATCACCTTCCCCGACTCTACCACCTAAAATTTAGAAGAGTTTGCAAGGACTTTAGTTATACTTTTCATCTCATGAGTAAACTTACTGAATAAAATCAAATTGCAGTCCAATAGCTCCACATCTCCTTTTCTAGCAATTTTTTAGTGTGATCCATCTGCAAGTGTGCCCCATCTAGATGTAGAAGTCCCTTCATAGTTGACTAGAGAATTGATATATTTGGTCATATGATAAGAGGCTCCTGCATCTATGATCCAACTTTAAAATCTCCCATTACTAACACGATGAGGAAGTATATATTATTGTAGTGTGCACTAGGTTTGTGTGTTGTTTAAAATTAACCTATGGAGTAGAACTTAACGTCTTCATCCCATATTTGGTTTATTGCTAGTAGAAGAGAGCTGACAATTGTTTCTATAGGTAGAGGAACGACTATTATAGGAAAGGAGAAAAATTGAATCATTATGTTGCTACAGCTTATACGCGTTATCGTTATTGTTATTGTTGTTGTTACGGGATAAGAGGATTCCAACGAACAAGGTGCCTACAGAGAACTGTTGAGAAGATTCCAGCGACAGAAATTGAACAAATAAGATCTTGCAGGGAGAATTATGATGCTAGGAAGAAGAGGAGGGGCTCTGGTGGAAGGCTTGCAGATCGGCTGAAGGGATTCCAACGAAGGGCCTACAACAAGAAAATTTCGAGTGAGCTCCAGAGGCAAAGGAGAACAGGGAAGGGCCTACAATAAGAAAGAGGGGTGAGGGCTTGCAATAAGACAAATAGGATTTCCACCTGCAAGGAGGTCAGGCAGCAGGAGGAAGCTAGGTTTGTTTTTTGGACTAGACGATGAGGTTGATTCGTTCAAACAGCCCATATGAAGAGGTCATCGCAGGAAGAAGATTTCGTTCAAAGCGGTACCAAATCATCTTGGACAAGGTTAACTCAGATCCTTTGTTGTTCAAAGTTGAAGGTTCTCTGTCATTTGAATCAGAGGGAGCAGCAGACAATTGAAGTTGACGAAGCAGTGAACGTTTGAAACCAATAATTGTGTCGTTTGAAGCAGATGAAGCAGCGGACGATCAATGCCCTAACGATGAAGCTAATCGAACCCGTCGAATGAGGCTCCTATGTCGTGTAGGAAAAGAAAAACATTAAGAGGAAAACTACTTCATTCAATTATTCACATGTAGAGTACACATATATAGACAAACCAATCCCTCTTAATTTACAAACTTACCAAATATGTCTAGTCTAAATTAGGAAAGAAAATAATTCTGAAATAAAACAATAAAGAAACATGAAATAAAAAAGTAAAAAACTAAGAAAGGTGCTTCCAAAGATATCACCAATCAAATATTTCCAAGATTTTGTGAAGTAGACGGCTCGCACACCATGGAGAGGAGCTGAACTTCTCAACTTTCTACAGAAGTAGAAGTGGCACCTTCAATAGGCTAGAATATAGTTGTCCAATACATAGCTCTTAAAAAAGCAAAAAGTCTCATCTATTTATGAAGATACCAAAGATGAAAAGTAGGAAGGGTACTAACATCAAATAAATTATCAACAACTCGGGAAGGTACAAAGTTAAAGGATAATATATTTTTCAAAGACAACAGAGAAAATAACACTATTGAAGAGTTTAATATCCTTGTTATCAAGTGGTTTTCCAATCGAGAGTTGATTATGTATTACTTTGGGTAAGCAAAGATCAACTTGTGACAAATTTCTTTTAGAGTATTAAATCAACTTTTTTTTAGAGAGGCAAGAAGGGAAAACAAATTGATGGCAGGACTTCCAGTGGCATCGCTTAAATTCTGAGTAGGATTAGTGATAGAAATTTCAAGAATAAGATTAAAAAAAATGATAATCAATGGATAAGATCTCCTTTGAATATCTTGTTTGAGAAAGAATGGTTGTTGTTCGAGGAAGATTATAACCATGAACTCATGGAAACATTTAGTGGTGTCAGAGCAGTATTTATAGTACTTTCAATTGTATTATTATCCAACAAATACTTCTGATAGCTCTGGGATCTAGCTTGCTCAGATGGTAATGATAAATGCAGGCATAAGAACAAGATTAAATAAATGGAGATTTTGAAGTTGAGAATTTAAGAGAGGGCATTATATGTATTGGTAGGTTGTCGTCAATACAGTCTCACCCCAAAAATTCTGAGTGGGATTTAACATTTACAATTAATTGCATCTCTGTGGTATGACCAGTGCTTAGATTTAACTAAGGTGAGAACTGTGACAGGACTGTGTTACCATTTCATTTTACTTTCCACAGTTTTTCAAAAACGTCCAACATATAAAAGAGCCACTGATTCACAAAGTACAATAAAACTAAATATCCAGAAACAACAACATAATCTGAAAACCGCATCTCAAACCAATATTGAATATTATATCAAATTTGAAGAAAAGAGTAAAAAAACTACCAACACAACATAACTAGTGTCTATCAACTGCAGTCATTCACCTGTAAACCAAATCACTGCTACCGGTTATATCAATCTAAAACGTTTCTTTTCCTAAAAAAAATATTAATATCAACTATAAGTTTAATTTAATGAGTAATTATAATCTTTATATGCACTAAATTATGATACGTAAGTTACGCATGAATGATCAAAAAAAAATTTAGCTCATTATTTTATAAAACCTTGAACATTCACTTTAATTTTATCTCTTTTCGTTTCTCTTTAAGTATTTATCATTTTAACATCTTTAATAGTCATAACAGAATTATCTTCATACCCGAAGGTATCCCAAAAAATGTACCCGAAGTCAGCTTCAAAATGTACTTGTATGCACCCTAAAAAATGTATCTAAAAGTACCCTCAAATTACACCTTAAGGTACACCTTTACCATTTCTTTTAATGTGCACGGGTACATCGCATCCCCTACCAGTACTATCCGGGGGTAATCGCATATGACTTAATATTTATATTTCATTTCTAAAGCCTTCATATATAATTAAATAACATATTACTTAAAATAACTATAACACTTACCTTACTCAGAAATCTGCCCTACTTGAACTCACGCATGAGGGTTTCTCCTCCCCATCCTTCTCTCGATCTAGATTCGACGCAGAGCAGTACGTCGACTCACCTTCCTCTTCACCTTAGGTTGTGATTTGCCCAGACGCAGTGCTCACTTCTTCTTATAGCCTCTTCCTTCCACTGCAAACAGGGATCAAACTCAGCGTCGAAGGTTTCCTCCAACTTCTCTTTCTTCTTCTTCTTCTTCTTTGCATCTGAGTTGCGGCTCAACATAGCACCACAAGCACAAAGCAGTGTCAGCTTAGACAGGGCGACTCAAAATAAGCGGCGACGTCGACTTCTCCTTTCTTCATCTAGGACAAGACGTCGTCTTAGGCACGAAATCAGTGATTTCTACTCTCTTCTTCTCTGCACTAAAATTTTCTCCCCTTCTTCTACGGTTTCTTATTCTCTCTCGCATTTTTTACTCTCTCTCTCGTTTCGTTTCGAAAATGATGCTCTCGACTCTTAAGCCTAATCGTAACAACTGTTAGCCCAGATGATGATTTAAATTATTTATTTATTTATTAATATTATTTATATTTCTCTTTTATTTCAATTATTACAACAAATAATTGAGAACATGGTTGCCAAGCAGGAGGTACTTGGCAACTTCCAATATATATTTTTTTTTTCTTTCAGCAGCTCCATTTTGTTGAAGATTGTCAATACATGTCTCTTTAGCATATCAACATAATCACAGATTGTGTCATTGGACATAGTTGTGGCTATTCAACTTGTGACCCATGAAAGGGATCAAGTTATTATCAGCTCAATTAGAGGGCCGAGGGATGATAATATATGGATCAAAGGAGGCTTTAGACGAAGAGGAATTGCCCTAAAAAAGATATTCCGCATTCGGTCATATGAAAGGTTAAAATTCTAGGTAAGAAGAACTTTCCCTCGTACAAGTACAAGAAGAAAGAGAAGGACCATGGTCCAAGAAGAAAACCCCAGACATAAAGAAAGAGAAGAAATAACAATTCTTAATTGCTTTACTCATCAAAATTTTAATTAATACATATATATAGTGCAGGAGAAAAACAGCAAAAGAGGGAATACATCAAATACGCCTAAAAAAAAAATCTATTGATATAAATCATAAATAATGCAACGCTTTTCACGTAAAACATGAGGCAGTTTATGGATTAAATTTTAATGAGCATAAAATAAAGAGAACCAAATTGGGACACTAATAATAGTAGTTGGATGCCCCTGCATGCACTGTAAATCAGTACCAATTATGCTTTAAAAAATAGGAAATAAATACTGCTCTAGTAGTTTGCAGAAATAACTGCTGCAGGACACAGGAAAAGGACAGTAGAAATTAGTAATTCTATGTAGTCAAACAAGACAGACAAATTAGAGGAAATTGTCAAATCAGCATAGGATCAGATTTCAAAAATAAACTTGGCTTGGGCGGGACAATAATCAGAAGGCTTGCTGTCTGTCGTAATTGTCAAAATTAACAGCATTCTTCATGATAGGATATAAATATATCCTTGCATTAAGCTGCACAAGAACCATGCTGGAACAAATGGAAGTTTGATATAGAGAAAGATACTAACAAATTTTAGCTTTAATTTACAACTTCAGAAGTCAATTGACACAAAAAGCAAAAAAAATACTAAACTATGCAGCTTAAAAGAGAGCCTAAACAACAATAAACACTGAAAATAAACCAGTTCAACAAACATATGCGGTATAACATTCTTGGATGATAATACTTTTGCAACATCACCTGCCCGCTAGAAATTTAAACAATCAAAAGATAACTGACAGAAATTCTAAATCAGACCTGCAAAAATGGTCGCCTCAACAGAAGTTCAGCAAATATACAACCCGCAGCCCAGACGTCCACTGCAGATCCATATTGCTTGGTGCCAAACAATAGTTCAGGTGCTCTATACCACCGAGCAAAAACCTAAAGAAAATATTTTAATCATTGTATTAAAACTACATGCCAGAGGATCAAAGCAAACACAAAGAAATGGGTGTTCTGATTGATACTGTCATCAATGGATCTCAGCTTAAAAGCGTTAACATAATTCTTCCAAAGATTCAACCAGAAATATGAAAATAATTTTAGAAGCAGCAAAGATATTTTCTAAGCAAACATGAAATGATAGATAGATTGGACCGGTTGAGCCAAATGTAAACAATAATCGATACCCTTAAATTAAATAAGTTTTTTTCTCAACTCATATAGCTTCCTAAGTTACTGTTATAAATGCAAGATTCAAGATTATTAATGTTGATCATTAACCTAAGAATAACTCATTGATTTAATTTGATCACTTTCAATACATTTGAGCACTCCTGCAACTTAAAATTAAGGAATCACCGAATCATTAATCATATCGTTTAGACAATTTATTAAGGCGTCACTTTTGCATTATTGAATCATGATCTAAGTATATCAGAATTTCATGAAATTTGGCATCTTACTAACTTTTATGGAAATTTCATGGTGAATTGTCAGAATTTGTCAAATGGAAGCTGTACGATTTAATTAAAAAAAAAAATTTGAATAAAAACATATTATTCCACATAAAAGAATAGTAGTAGCCTATAATTGTAGGTAGGGCTGTCAAAAAAGCTCGTTGTTCGCGAACAGTTTGCATTCGATTCGTTAATGAGTTCGCGTTTAATTCGTTCGATAAGTAAACGAGACGAACGTGAACAAATATTTTTTCGTTCGGTTAGTTAAACGAACCAAACACGAACAGTGATGTGTTCGTTCGTGTTCAAATTTATTGTTTGAAATATTAAATAATTTAAATAATTATATATAAAAATTTTATGATATTTTAAAAAAAATAGATTTTATAAATTATAATATATAATAAATGAATAATAACAGTATATTAATATACTATATTAGTAATATACTAATATAGATATTATATATTTATATAATATAATTTATATAATTAATATAATATATTATTTACATATATTAATATTAGGGATGTCAAACTGGCTCGTCGTTCGTGAACAGCTCGTGTTCGGTTCTAAGAAACGAACATGAACAGTGACTTCACGAACAATTTTAAACACGAGCTTATTTCAAACAAACTAAATTTCAAACGAACCGAACATGAACACGAGCTCTGTTCGTTCGTGTTCGTGTTCGGTTCGTTTACACCCCTAATTGTAGGCTTGAAAGATCACACACTCAATCTTATAAGGTTCCTCGTGACCTTTGGGATTTTTAAAGTAGAGTTAGATTTCAAAGGCATGATTTCCACTTTCTAATTCATGAAACTGACAATGGTTTGTTTTCGTTTCAAGAATTGAGGTTTTCATTGGTGAAAAGCTTCATAACTAATTGCATTCCAACCAAAAGCTAAAAACACAGTTTTAAAAAGAAAAACTATGCTTTGGAAGGAAGTTTTCAACTCTCAGAAAGTTAAGAGGAATGAATGGTCAATCACAATGGGGATGGTAATAAGAAGCATCCTCTTAAAATGAGGCATGTAGTTCATCATGGATGAAAAAAGCTCATGTGAACATCACCTTGGCAATGCGAAGGCTGGTCACGAGTGACTTTTCCAAGTTACTCGGTAAAGATGCAGGCAAGGTTAACGCGCGGGGTAATTGACATGTGTCGCTTGCGGGCGAGCTACACATTAAAACTTGCCTTCTATCCATTTCCATGTATCTAATAACGCATACAGAGATTCGGTGGCGGTTTTGGAGAAAATCAAAGTCAAGTGCAGGAATTTTTATGGAGCAGATTGAACCGAAGTAAGGGGTTGCATTATGTGAGCTGGGAAAAACTTTACCAGGTGGAATGGGCCTTCGTAGGCTAGGATTGCCTGGGCTTTTTTCACTGAACCCGACAGACTGCACAACCGAAACCTTAGAGCAATCTATGGGGATAATACTTGGAACAACAGTAAGCAATGTGGGACCTCCTTTTCATGGCATATTGTATGTGAGGGTGCTAAGGGCCTTCCAACCGATAATACTTGGAATAGCAGTAAACGATGTGGGACCTTATTTTCATGGCATATTGGCGGATGGAGAATTGTGGATGGTATGAAGGTATTCGTTCTTCAACATTTGTGGATCCATGATAGGGTGTTGATTCGGTAGCCTGCGTTCGTCAACGCAGATGCGGCTGAGAACCTTAGGGTGGCTGATTTGAGAGAGGGAGATGTGTGGGACGTGTGAAAGCTACAGGAGTGCTTTGGTCAGCCTCTATTGGAGCAGGCTTTGGTGGTGGAGACTAGGTGTGGGCTGTTGGAGGATTGGCCTGAGCTCGCCAGACCTTTCTCTGGTAATACCATCACTTCCCTTGTCTATGCAGCTCACTTTCCATCTCTCAACGAGAGCTTTAGATGGCTCGGCAGAATTGTCTCCATCCGAGGGAAAGCTTTTTTTTTTTGGGGACAACCTTTTATCGACGCCATCCCCACAAATGACTAATTGGAGACTCGGGGGCTTGGGGTGGATCCAAGATGCCCATGGGGCTGCCTCGAAAAGGACAAGGAGTCAAGGAGCATATCACTGTGCAGAGCAATGTTTTGAGAGAAGCCCCACAGGTTCTCCAGAAATGGAAATTTCGGATACGAATATTCTACACCTTCCTTGAGGTGACACGAGATCTTACTACCCTCAGCAAAAGCCACATCCCACTAGCCCGAATCTACTGCCATGTCGTCCACCAGTATTAGATAGGAAGGAATGGAAAGAAGGCAAAGAAGCATGGGCGGCCATTTGCTACACCTACCATTCTGGCGGCAACCATCCTTAAGGCACTCAGCAAGAATCGTCCTTTTCCCATCCCAGAGCATTGGGGCACTAGCTAGTCTCAAAGACTGTCATTACCCTTTTCTGGCTACGTTGGCTCAAGGTGAACGTGGATGGTACACTTCTTCTCAATCAATGGGTCGGCACGGAGGCAGTCCTCCAGGATGAAACCAAGCAACTGCTTTCCACTATGGGACAACAAATGCAACAGTGGGACAGCAAATCTATGGAACTCCAAGCTATCCTCTCCATAAGACATATGTTCCAACCTTGAATGTTGGAGGCCAAAGGCCTCATTGTGGAAGGCAGCAACACTAATATCATCAACTAGATGAGGGATACGGTGACTCGAAAGACTTAGGAAGACAAACTAGAGAAATGCCACACTTTTGCTTTTCTTACGCATTTTAAAAGTTATTTTTCATTTTGTTCCTTGGAGCTCAATAGAGCGGCCCATTTTTGTGCTCAAAGGGTTCTCTAACATAGTTTTTATTTTATTTTGCTTCAGTGTCTGAATCTTCGAAGCCTTTTGCCATCCTCTGAGATGATTTGGATTTTTTTTACCTTGCCTCAGGGCATGTTTTTATATGTTTTTGTAATTTCTTTTTAACTTTAACACAAACTGCAATATTTCAAATAATAAAAAATGATTAATCACGGTAGAAGTGCATATTACTCAATGGCTTAGTCCAGGCAATCCATACTAAAATTTTCAAATGTGTGCAGCACAGTCGGTGGTGTGACTTAAAAGATAAAATTGCCAAGATAGTTATCCAATAGCAAGCCCAAATTCAAGTAAATAAAAGGAGATCACCCTAAGAAATGCATAGATGGATAGACGAAGGATTTCTATAGTAGAGCACTCTGTCAAGAGGCAGGTCTTCTCAAGGATTAATCTTATAAATTTGAGGTCATTGAACCGCATGGTAAATGACAAGCTTAAAATCGATGATATCTATTCATTTGCTTAAGGGGAGTGTGAGCACACAAGATTGTTTCACTCAAAGATCCAACTAAGCCACACATTAGGCTCTATATCATTGCTGTCTCACAAATTCAAAAGGCTTGCAATAAATCCATCAAGCATGGTTGTACAAGAGTTAAAAATGCAGGAGTTGTCTTCCCGTCTAGATAAATATGCACAACTAGGTTGATTTCAGCATTATAACTTTCCTAATGTAAGTCTTTTGCAGTTTTTCATCCCAAATTTTATACGTTTCCTATTAAGAACTTTCCAAGGATTATTTATATTTCATACATAAGAACGAATAAAACTTACACCATTGATTTCTAAATTGGCATCATTAATATCTAATGAATGGGTAAAATTTAGTGGTTTCCATATTGGCCTTCTTTTGTAATCGGTTTGCGCCCTAGCAATTACGAGGATGTGGCATATCTACTACCTTGCTTTAGTTAATTCTCAAACCAAATCATCTAGTCCTGTAGCTCTGGTCCAGCCCTTCGAACTAAGGTTTCTTTAAATAGCATTTTTTAAATAAGTATTATCATGTGGGCACACATAGCAAACTCAAATCTAACAAGGTTTGGCTACAATACCTGCCAGATTGATCTTCCTACTAAGACAGATTAATAACACTTACAATATTGCTGTCATCTTCAATATCTTCAATTATTTCCTTTCAAATGGATAATATTTGCAGACACAAAACTATCGTGTAAGTATTATTTAAGTGGAGGGGATTAACATGACATAAGGAAACTCATAAGAGTTTTTCTCAAATAAATAGTTTCGTAATAAGTTAAGCTTCTTTATCTTTATTTTTTTCTTCCAATATTTTTCATTTTTTTACCCTTAGAAGGCAAAAGAGTTGACCTACAAATAAGAGAACTTATTATATTAATCTTGGGATGGATTGTATAAAAGGAAAAAGGTCTTTTTTCTTATTTATATGTTTAGGCTTCCAAGAAACCCAAGCTCCGCCTAAGTCAAAGTGGTATCAAAAACACATTCATTAATTTACCTTCTTTCAAACATCTTAAATTTTTTACTTTCCCAGAAGTAAAAACTCGAGCACTAGGGATTGGTCATTTTAAGCAGTTCAAACTCATTGGTGTGGTCATATTTTTAGAAATGAATAATGATTAAGGCCACATTTCATGTAAATGATTCTAGGGCAACACCAAGCCATTCATATGTATTTACTTATCTAACACCTTAACTTTCACCTTTTCATGCATAGCATTCAAATATTTAACATTACAGCAAAAATATTACCATTACTAATTTTTAAAAGTGAAATATACATTTCCATGCATAAGTTTCTGACATCAAAGTGTTATAAATATAAATATAAAATATTAGGTGTCAGTATGTAAATAAATAGGAATTATGTGGCATGTGTGTAAATTTTTCAAAGAAGTTGCACAGATTTGTGTCTATCTTCGACACTGTCATCTCATTCAACCAAATTTGCTAATGGAAAACGTACCGAAGTCAACAAACGCATGACATTTTGGCATAAAATTATGCAATGAAAAACAACATGAAGGTAACAAAATAACATAAAAAATATATAATAAAGATACAACAACCATTGCACATCTATACTCAAAGTAGGGTTCATCATCCCCAAGATGCCATAAAAGTATGGCAATTTTAAAAAATGATAAGAGAACTATTCATGGAGCTTCAAACATTAGACCACTGTCCTTCCACTTCATCCCTGCTGATAAAAGTGAGGCCAAGAAAGACCATCATAAATCTAAATAAAAACTCAAAGTTAACCGTCACCAAGATATCATAAATGTACGACATTGCTAAAACCATGAGGAGACTAATGATTCTCCCTACATGAAGGCATTTATAGAGCTTCATGCATCAACCCATTGTCCTTCTATTAAATCCCCACTATAAGTGAGACCAAAACAGATACGAACAGTATGAGTGTGTGTGCGTGTCTATTTATATATATGTGTGTGTGTTTGTGTGTGTGCGCGCGCGTGCACAATTGGTGGCATGTTGGTTGGCAAATTCGTCGTAAGTCTCCTCTATCCCAGGTTCGAATCCAACTGGGTCGAATTAGCACATATGGGATGGACAGGTACATGTGGTCATCAAACGTTTAATATATATATATATATATATATACACACACGTTAAAAGTTATATTAAGAAATAATTTATCCTGTCAAAAGTTATGAGAATTAAATTTATTTCCTTGGATTGAAATTATTTAATTTCCTATTTCATGCTTTATGTTGTTTTTTTTTTAAATCTCCAAGTAAATAATATGAATTGATTGATCGGATATATAAGTACTATATCTTTCTTTCCTATTATTTGTTTTTTATTGTCTTTTCTAATCTATAATTCATGTAAGGGTTATTTTAACTCATATTTCATATCAATAATATTATTCTGCATTATTCTGAATTTCAACATGGTATCAGAGTCAAATTCTCTACCCTAGCTGTCAGTCCTCCCTTCAAAACCGTCGAATTCCCTTCTTGTCATCCTCCCTGCAGGAAGGGAGGGATGCTCTCTCTCCCTGCAAGCTGTCCGCAGCCCTCGTCCCTAAAGTAGAAACCCTGCAGCCCCTCTGAAGCATTGCCTGCTTTTTTCTGTGATCCCGCCCGATTCTTTCCTTTCCCAAATCTACCAAGCCGAGAGTTGCGACTTTGTCAGCCTCTAGATAACAAGAGCTTTTCATTTCCCAGGGAAATCCAGACTCTTAAGAAGGAGTTTCTCTCTCTAATGGAATTCCTGACCTCCTCCAGAGTTACTTTCTCTCTCTGGAAATCCCAGTTTGCCTATCGGATTTAGTTCCTCTTTCCAGCGGAAATAAAGAAAGGAGGATCTCTTTTCCCTGTTGGCTTCCCCGTTCATTCTCTGCTTCTTTATTGGTTCTCCCGTCTTCGTTTTCTCAACAGGTTTTACCTGTTGATCCTTCCTGCAGGATTTTCCAACCGCCGGACCTCCCTCCCTCTCTCCTTTCAGGACAGTTGGGGCACCTTCCTTCCCACAGCCGGCACTCCCTCTTGTAGTCTTTCCCGCTGTCGAAACTACCTCTGCAAATTTTCCCCAATAGATTTCAAGCAGCTAAACCCCTTCCCTGCATACCTATCGGTAATTGAACCTACTCTTATCGGTTGGACCTCCTCCCAAGACTGTTGGATCTCTCTCTGCAGGTCCCTAACTACCAGAAATCATCTTTTTCGGCTAGAAAACTTCCCTGCGGACCTTACCGGCACCTTCCTACACGCCGCGAATTCTGGCAACCACCTTTGTGGCGCCCTCCATTTCACATGCATGGATTGTAGAAACGAAAGGAAGCTTGTTACAGAGGAGTTCATCATTGGTTTTCTTTCAAAAAGACTTTAGGAAGGTTATTAATGACGCGAGAAGTAATGTATCCTTGAATGAAATCCCAGCAATCAATCAACGTGACCTTCTCTGTCAGGTTATTCCCTGCTGACAAAAAACTCTATGCAGTTCAATTTTTTTCCTTTGCCACCAGAACTCTCCTTGCAGCGGAAAGTATCCTGTTATAAGCCCTCCTCGTTGCAGACCCTCCTTCGAAGTCTTTCCAGCAACAAGTCCTATGGAGCTTTTCCTATAACAGGCCCTCCTCCAGAACTTTTTCCTGAAGCAGACCTTCCTCTGGAGCATTTTCTCGCATCAGACCCTCCTCTAAAACTTCTTCTTGTATTAGACCCTTCACCCGAGCTTTTGCTACAGTAGGTCCTCCGTCGGAATTTTTCCTGCTAAAGGTACTCATCCGAAGCATTTTTCTACAGCAAGCCCTCCTCTGAAGCTTTTTCCAGCATCAGGCCTTCCCCAGGAGTTTTTTCCTATATCAGGCCCTCCTCCGGAGCTTTTCTTATAGCAGATCCTCCACCGAAATTATTCCTGCAGCAGGCCCTCCTTTGGAGCCTTTCTCCACATCAGGCCCTCCTCCAGAACGTTTTCTTGTATCAAGTCCTCCTCCATAACTTTTCCTATCGCAAGCCCTCCTCCAAAACTCTTCCTGCAACGGGCACTCGTCCGTAGCTTTTTCCAGCATCAAGCCCTCCGCTGGAATTTTTTCCCGTATCAGGCCCTCCTCCGGAGCTTTTCCTGCAGCAAGTCCTCCACTGAAAGCAGGCCCTCCATTGGAGCCTTTCCCTTCATAAGGTCGTCCTTCATAACTTTCTCCTGTATCAAGCCCTCCAGAGTTTTTCCTGGAGCAAGTCCTCCACCAGAATTCTTCCTACAAAAAGCCTTCCTCCGGAGCCTTTTCTTGCAACAAGGACAACTCAGGAACTTTTTTTTTTCCTGCAGACCATAACCTACAGCTCTATTGTTAGTTGTATATTTTCCTGCAACATCATCTGTAAAACCTTTCACCTACCTACAGACACCGAAGTTAAAAACAACCGCAGTCAACTAAATACTCTTGGGGTTGATTACCAAGTACGAGATGAAGACTTCAAGTTCTACTTCATAGAGATTCGTCCTTGTCTATTGTTTGATATTTTTCAAATTCAAGTTTCAACCATGTTTCAACTTGAGAGAGAGTGTTAGAAGTTATATTAGGAAACAATTTATTATTGTTAGAAGTTATGAGAATTAAATGTATTTCCTTTCCCATTTTATGTTTAATGTTATTTTCTTTATCTCCAAGTAATTAATATGAATTAATTAATTGGAGATGTAGGTATTATATCTTCCCTTCCTGTTATTTCCTTTTTATTGTCTTTCCTATTCGAGGATTCATGTAAATCATATCAATAATATTATTTCACATTATTCTGAAGTTCCACAATATATATAGCTTTTGGACAGATATGTCAATGACAAATACATTGAAGTTGGTCAAGAGGCTGCAATAAGACAATAATAAAGGAATACAATACAACTAAAATAAGGAGCAAAAAATCGTGGCAGGAGTGGCAATTATTAAAGATAAATTAGAAAACAAATTAAAAAGAGTAGAAAAATTAAAAAACCAGGAAGCGAATTAGCACCTAAAAGGTTCAAGGATCGTAAAGATAATTAATATTAAAAGGATAGTTTTAGAACTAGCAAGGCTGGAAAGCCATTTAGAAGGACTAAGCAAAATACAAATCAGCAGCAGAAACATCTACTAACAGAATTTGAAAGGTAAAAAAAAAAAAAAAAATCGTGAGTCCAAGTCCAATAGTTGCAATGACTCTGACGTAAATATACTTGAATACAGCTTTGAATGATACGAGATTTTTTTTTTCCAGCGTGTCAACAGAGAATTAAATATAATTTCTTCCTTTCTATGGTATAATTGCGGAAGTGGAGCCTAATAGAAGTAATAAAACAAACGACTAAACAAACCCTGTAAACATTTAACATCGCAAATAAGCAACCAATATCTGGCGACATAGAAATAACAGAGAGAAATTAACAACCAAAGTAAACATGTAAATATTTGGCGGGGGAAATAAGCAAATAATACCTGGTGAGTGAACCTGCGGTCTGGACTACCAAAAATACGAGCCAAACCAAAGTCGGCAAGCTTAAGTTGTCCATCTGCAGCAATTAATAAATTATTTGGCTTCATATCTCTGCCAAACAAATTGTTGGAAATAAATTTATCAAAAATCTATGCGCTAATAATGTAAATGAAAGATAAACAAAGAACAGATAATTAATTACCTGTGTAAGACCCACTTTTTATGGCAGAATGCCAGCCCTTTCAGGGTCATTTGAAGATATGACTTTATGTCACCGGGAGAGAGAACAATATTTCGATCACGAATAACAGCTTCCAAGTCACTCTCCATGAACTCGAATACAAGATGCAAGTTACCCTTGTAAGGAAAAGCATCAATTAACTCGATTATATTTGGATCTTTGAGTTCTTTGAGAAGTTTGATCTCCCTAAGAGCAGTAAAATTTACACCTTCCTTGTGTTTTCCTAATCGAATCCTCTTGATTGCCACTGTTTTTCCAGACTGTACAACATCAAATACACAACTGCTCAAGATCAATCCAATTCTAGGTAAAGCATAGTCATAAACTACTACAATCAAACAATTGTAGGATACAGAAAACCGCTATCACAGGAAAGACGTACGATAACTCATTCCACAAAATGTTAATAGCTCAGTATTCGATTTCACAAGCAACAGAAGTAAACAATAAGATGTGTAATATATTCGTCGTACCATTAGTTCAAAATTAAAAAATAAAGTAAAGAAATTTGTAGACTTCCAAATCTGAGTTAAATTAAAATGAAGGAAATGAGAATTAAAATACAGGAACTTCCAACACAGCTTGTACACATACAAAACGTATAAGGTTTTATGTCTAATTTCATTACACCCAACTTTCTACCAACTAACACACAGCTTCTATCATGGAATGTAAGATTGATCCACAAGCAGCTGTATCAAGAAAGCCATGTAAAATGATGAGGGTGGTAAACTAGACTCGATGCAGAGCAGAATACTAGACAAGCAAGGCCTGAACAGGAGCCGTGAAAGATTGGATAGCTGGACCAGTTCAGCAAGGGGCCCAAGTGGGTCGATCGGCCCTCATCTGGACCTAGGGATTTCCGAACAATAGAAGGGGGGTCCCCACCCCTATTTCAACAATAGAAGAGGAGTCTCATTTGCCAACGTGGTGGGTAACCTTCAGGTGGAGTCCGCTGTGGTATTTCCCCAAGCTATAAGAAATGTTGCGATGATACAGATGATTGTCCTTTTGTTAAGAAAGGAAGCAGGAAAGGTAGAAAAACAGCAATTTTTTTCTCTGAATCGGAAATTTCTACCCTGACCGGAAAATTCAAGTTTGCTCTCATTAGAAAATTTCAGTGGGGACATCCTCCTATGGATGTTATCAGAAAGAGTGTTGATGATCTTAAGCTAGTAGGCAAGTGAAAAGTGAGACTCATGGATGAGAGACGTGTGTTGATCCAACTAACAGTAGCTGAAAACTACACCAGAATTTTCTCCAAGAAATATCTTAATATCGCAGACAAATCAATGAAGTTACTCAAGTGGTCTCCTGATTTCGACCCAAATCATGAAACTCCCACAGTATCGGTATGATTTAGTTTACATAGTCTCAAGCTGCATGTTTTTCATCATCAGGTTCTCTACTCTATTGGGGTCATCCTTGGGGATCCTTTGAAGCTAGATTTGCCTACTTTCAACCAAACCAGCCCTTGGTGGCCATAATACTTCTGGAAAGGGATATTACTTTACCTGATGTTACTGAAGTTTGGCTGGGCACAACCAATAATGGTCATTGGAAATAAATCATCATGGAGCACAAACCTGTATTGTACCCACTGTAACGTGATTGGTCATGTTCTTGATAAATGTCACAAGTTTCATCCAAATTTGAAATCTAAGGTTCAAGTGAATAAGGATGGGTCTAACCCCACTGCTATGGACATTTTAGTTCCATCTGGGGAGGATACTGCCAGACAGGTGGTGTCTGTTGCCCCTGAGGACCCCCTCCCACCTCCCCCCCCCCATGACACTATTGTTATTGTTACTGCGAATGATGTGATGCTAGCACCTTCAAACCCCATAAGAAACAATATTGATGGACTATTGCCTATAAATGATAGTTTTCAGACTGATAATCAGGAGAGCCTCGTAGCTCCACTTCTTCATGAAGTATCTGGTGTAGAGACAACTTATATTTCACAGATACTAAAACCTATTGTGGGTACTACGGTTGGTATTCCTTCTGCTTCAACACTACTGCCCCATCAGACTGATTTTTCGAAAAAGGAATGACAGGTTTATTCCAGGAGGAAGAAGAAGAATGGAGGCCAACTCCAACTCGGGAACATATTAGATGATACATTGGTTACTACTAGCAATGAAAATCATCTTCACAACTTATTAGTTTGCTCCTTCCCTAGAACTAAAGGCAGAGGCAAGGCCAAATTGGGACGCTCTCTGGCCACCTGATACTATGTATTTTGACACTTTAGGTTTTTTTTTTTTTAAGTATCTAACGTATTTTTCTGTTTGAGCTCTCCCACACTTTGTATCTGTATTTTTCTTTCTATTTAATATATTAGCATTTTTAGGCTTATATATATATATATATATATATATATATATATATATATATATATATATATATTTATAAAATATGTTTGTGTTGTGTCTTATGCCAATTTTTCTTTCAATTGTATGTAAAGAAGCACCGGCATCTGAGTTTTCACTTCAACAGTTGTGTCCAAATGCGAGGTGCTCTAGTTTTAACTTGTCCCGAGATGATGATTATATGTCCCAAACTACTCCCTATTTCCCCCATCTCGTTGTCCCTCCACATGCAATCCAACTTTGATGTCCCGTGTCTACTGCTCCACCACCCCTCTCAGCACCTTCAAGCCACCAACCTATCGCTGCTCCTTTGGAATACAACCCCCGTCGCGTTTGTGTTGTGATTGTGATTGTAATTCATTTATGTGATCATGTAACCCATTATTTGTTTCAAGTAATAATATTTGTTTTCTCGTTGTGGTTTGGGTTAACTTCGGTATTATTTGATATCAGAGCTAGTCAAAGCCCTGTCACATCCTAGAGTATCTAGCATCTGCCATACCCAAACCTACCTCCACCCCCACTAAAATTTTCTTTCCTTACCCTTTACACCTCTTCCCACGTATCCACTTCTAAACCCAAACTATGTCGCCGAGAAGGCAAATGTCATAACTTAAGCAAGACTTTACGATGGGCGACATACAGTGGAGGAAAGAACCATGGGTGAGGTCACCATCCGTAATAGTGAGATCTGTGGAGGAGAGCCAAACAAATAAATGAACCACTTTTGTAGGGATGATTTCGATGAAGAGGAGAATCGACCTGGGCGTTTAAAAATTTAGTATCATAGGAAGCCGAGAGACGAACTGCATGTTAGAGCGCACAAAGATTTGGGAGTCAAGGTGGACCTACTGGAATTCTACAGAATGATGAATCACGATGATTTCCTCGAATGGATGCAAACTGTTGAGCGGATCTTCAAATATAAAGACGTACAGATGAAAAAATAGAGGAAAAGCTAGAGGTCCCACGCACCACTTTTATGTAATAAGTTCGAGAAGCCCCAGTGGCACTGTTCTTAGTTGTCTTTGAAGGAACTGAGGAGGAGACAGAACCACCGGAAATGGTCCAGCTAATGTTTTCCAAGTTTCAAGAGGTGATGACAAACAACCTACTAAGGGGTTTACCGCAGCTTAGGGATATCCAGCATGACATAAATCTTATCCCAGGATTTGTTTCCAAACATACCTGTATCAGGTTGAGGCCAATAGAGTGCAAGGAGTTATAACGGTAACTGTAAAATCACATTACTAGAAGATTGGTGAGAGAGCACCTGCCTGTGCAATGTCCCCGCGCTGATGGTACCCAAAGATGGCTCGTGAAGGATGTGCATCGACAGTTGAGTTATCAAAAAGGTGAACATCAAATATTGCTTCCTTATCCCTCATCTAGACGACCTACTGAAATTTCATTGAGTTATAGTCTTGCCCAAGATTAATTTGATCTGTGGGTATCACTAATTAGAATGAGGCCGAAGGATGAGAGGAAGACTGCCATTAAGGCTAGAGATAGGTTGTACGAGTGGCCTGCATTTTATTTCGAATGTCTAATGCTCAGGTGTTCCAGGTTTACATCATTTGCAGTTGTTTACATAGATGACATCCTTGTCTGCAGCAGTTCTGAGGAGCACTTGCAACATCTATACAGTCATTGAAGCTATATGCCCACCTGAAGAAATATTAATTCATAACAATGTAGGTATGTTTTTTGGGTTATAATGTATCATGTGTAGACATTCAGATGGACCATACAAAGGTAAAAGCTATCCATAGTCCTTTATTGAGTTGAGGCAACTTTTAGGGTTAGCATCATTTTACAAACAGTTCATCAAGAGCTTCTGTTGTTCGCGAACAGCTCGTGTTCGGCTTATTAAGAAGCTCATGTTCGGCTCGTTTGCTAAGTTAACGAGCCAAACACGAATAAAAATTTGTTTGTTCGTGTTCGGTTTGTTTTGGCTCGAAATACTACTCATCAATTATATATATATATATATATATCAATAAGTAATATTTTTAAAAATTTTATTTGACTACAAGGCCACAAAGATTTATAATCAATTAAAAGTATTAATTAAGAAAATAGAATAAAAAACTATTAAATTAGATTCAAATGATGTTTTAATATAAACAATAATTTTTAAATCTTGCCCCAACTCTTATCATGTTATGGCTACATGATTAGAGTTGCCAAAACAACTCTTTGTTCATAAACAGCTCGTGTTCGGCTCACTAAGCAAACGAGTTGAACACGAACACACTTTTTAAGCTCAAAATAAAAACAAGGCCAACACGAGCTGAGCTTGAGCTCACTCGTGTTCGACTCGTTCACACCCCTAGATATCACAGTTCCCCTAACAGAACTTTTGAAAGAGAGAGGTTATAGTGGACAGAGACAACCCAATCCAATTTTGATACCCTAAAGGAAAAGGTGAAGCAGACCCAGTGTTAACTTTCCCAGATTTCAGCCAATTTAAGGTGGAGTGAGACACCTCTAATGTGGAGATCAGTGCAATGTTATGCCAGGGAGGATGCCCTATAGTCTTCTACAATGAGAAGTTGAATGATTACATAAGGAAGTATTTGACATGTGATAAGGAATTCTATGTCATTGCGAAAGCTCTCCACAACTAGACTCACTACCTGCTGACGAACGAATTCACTTTATTCACATATTACAATGTTGAAATTCTTGAACAACCAGAGCAAGCGAAGGGTAAACATGATTCATGGCTTGAGTTCTTATCATCATCAAGTTCCTGCTCAAGCACAATGCCAGAAGTCAGAATTGAGTAACAAATGTTTTGAGCTGTCTCCATTTGTTAATTATCTCACTACAATCTAGAGTTGTGTGATTTGAGGCAGTTAAGGAGTTGTACGTAGCATATGAAGATTTCGAAGAAATTTGGAATAATGTCAGAAGCGGCCCACAAGACCATCCACAAGGGTGGTGGTTATATGTTCCACGAGAGCAATTTATGTGTTCTCCAATGTTCGTTGAGGGAAACCATCATCCAGAAGAGTAACAAAGGGGGACTAGCAAGTAATCTTGACAAAGACAAGACCCGCACATGGTGAGGGAACACTTTTCTAGCCCTAACCAATGAGAGATGCAGAGCGATACGTCTCACGCTGCGGAGTGTGCCATATGGCCAAGACTCGGGAGCAAAATACAAGGCTATACATGTCATTACATCTACCAAAAACCACTTAAGTAGATATTGGTATGGATTTTGTGGTGGAACTTCCGAAAACACAACGGAACAAGGATTCAATGATGGTTCTAGTTGATCGATTCTCGGAGATTTCTCATTTTGTATCGTGTCATAGAACGTTGGATGCATCTCATGCCGTTGATTTGTACTTCAAGAAGATTGTGAGGCTACATGGAATAACCCAAACCATTACAACTGATAGAAACGTGAGGTTCTTGGGTCACTTCTGGAGAACCCTGCGGGTAAAGCTTGGCACTAAACTCCAATTCAGCTCAGCGGCTTATCCACAAAAAAAAGTTCAAACGAAAGTGGTGAGCAAGAGTTTAGGAAACCTCCTTACGTGCTTCATAGAAAAGAACATCAAGCAATGGGACTTGCTCCTAGCCCAGGTTGAACTTGCCTACAACAGGTTGACGAGTCAGACTACTAGAGACACCTTTTCAGATTATGTATAGACGCAATCCACTTGACTTAGCACCAGTCCTCCCTATGTTGAAATCTAGTGCAGATACAGAGGAGAGAGTGCAAAAAATTTAGTGGTTGCATGAGAAGGTTGGGAAAAAGATCATCAAATAGAATCACAAGTGTCAGGCACAAGTTAATAAATCTAGGAAGGACATTCCAGATGGGAGATCTAGTATGGATCAAACTGAAGAAAGAGATATTTCTTCTAGGGTTGTTTGAAAAACTCAAGCCCATAACAGACGGTCCTTTCAGAATCCTCAAGAAGTTGAATAACAACGCCTACAATATTAATTTACGGAGGGATTACAATATCTTTGTTGCCTTCAACATAGAAGATTTGACTCCATACTACAATGACACAGAAGCTTCGCTAAATAAGGTCGAAGCTCCCCCAACACCAGAGACTGACGCGAGCGCCCTACAGGGCCTACTGCCAGAACCGAAACCGTGAAGGGTAGGGTAGTTGGAATAGTTTAGCAGGAGGCCCAGGTGGGTCGATCAACCCTACTTCGAGCCTAGGAATTGCTACCCAACAGAATGGGGTCCCCCATATATATATATATATATAT
>NEWO01000007.1:1105877-1123572 GCA_003013225.1 Phalaenopsis aphrodite
ATCCAAAGGCAAGAAGATATTTTGGGTTTAATTTGTCCCGAGGTGGTGTTTATCTATCCTATCCAGCCAGCCACATACTTCCCTAACCAGCAACATGTTTTCCCACCCAACCAACCACCTATTTCCCCATCTAGCAACCAACCTGCTCCTTATTTCCCCTATCCAACAGCCATTGTTCTCCATGCTTCCCCATCTAACTGACTACTTTCTTCACCAGTCAACAGCTTTTTTTCCCGCACCTAGCCGACTACCCGTCCCCCATCCAGCTGCCAACCTGCTACCTCTTTCCCTCATCCAGTCGATCACTTACCTCCCCAACCAGTAGCATGTTTTCCCCACCTAGTCATCTACCTCTTTCCACCATACAACCACCAACCCGCTCCCTGTTCCACCATCCAGTCAGCAACCTGCTTCCCCTATCCAATCATCCCTCTACATTCCAACCTCGTTGTCCTCGTGTTTGCTACTCCGCCGCCCTCTCTTTCCAGCCTACCAACCGCCAGCCCACCACCACCCCTTCGGAATCCAACCCTCATGGTGTATGTGTCGTTGTTATTGTATGTCCTTTCAGTTTATGATCTTACAATTGTTTATTTGCTTCGAGTAATAATATTTGTTTTTTTGTTATGATTTGGGCTAACTTCAATATCAATTTCATTGATAGCAAAACCAAGCAGCAATACAAGAAAGACTATTCTTCGTTGAATCTCCTCTCAATATAGCTCTTCGACTCCACAAATCTCTCTAAAATCCTATGACATAATAAAAAAACTCTAAATCGAATTTTATTGCAGAAATCAAATGAAAAATTACAACCAACATATGGGAATCAACAACTAACAACACAAATTCAAATTAAGGGGGTAAATCCAAGGGGGTGGTGGTAGTGGTGGTGGTCAGCGAGGGTTTGGAAGGTGGTGCATGGGTGAAAAAAATAGTTGGCAAGCAGAATTAGCAAGGTGGTTGATACCGGAGTTAATTGAAACCACAACGCAAGCACAATTTAATTAATGACTTAATTTAATCAAAGTTACAATGAAGGCTAAAAAAAAGAAAGACAACGCACAAAACAAAAGCGTGAAACAAAAGATTACAAATAAAGAATCAACAAGCTTGACGAAGAGAGAGTCCGGAGAGGTGGTGATAGATTGGTAGCTGCGGTGAAAAACTGAGAGATGTCGCGCGGCTGTGGAAGAAGTAGGACAGCAAGTCAGCGATCGTTGAGACGTCGGACAGTAGCTGGGAGAAGCAGAAACCATCATCGAAGGCTGGAACCAAAGAAGCAGTGGATAGCGGCATGCAGGAGGCATGAAAGAGAGGTGGCATGCTATAGGATTGAAATGGTGGTGGCACCAAAGAGGAAGACTTGGACAGCGATGACAGCAAAGGTGGAAGGCTAGAACAGCAATGGCAACGAGGAGAAAGAGGTGGACTGAGGAAATCTGCAAGAAAATAGCAAAAGTGTTGTTATTGGGGCCGCCTGCAGCTAGGAGGCAAGCGTGATAGCGAAGTGGGAGGGACATAAAAGGGTATACGACAAATACATATCACCTAGAGACCCAAGATACAATCTAAATATCATATGAAACCGTAGGATACAACCCTCGAAGGAAAGAAAAGACGTCGGCGGTTGTCCCGATACAAAACACACAAAACTAAACTGAAAATATCAGAAATATAAATATATAATAATATGATTGTGAGGAGTTAGCCAACAAGGTTGGTCGACTCCATAATAATCAAAAAACCTAGAACAGTTTAATCCATGTGTGAAAAAGGAAGCCCATGTGGTCGCGGGAGTCCCGCGTCCCAAACAGTAGCAGAAGACACCCCCGTACTCACATTTCCCTCCCATTAGAAGGAATTTAGTCACCCCAGGTTGGAGAGTTTTGACTTCATCTGTCAAAGCTTCTGACTTATCTTGATATAGTGTCAGGTCTGTCAATTTGAAGGTGGTGGAGCTTCTATAACTTCCTGGTGAGTCAACCTTGTAGATGTCATTCTAAAGTGCAACCTGATGAAATGAGTATTCATCCACTTTTGGTAGAACCTGAACTGGAGCTGCATATAGTTGAAGATTCTTGGAAAAAAACTCTAGAGCCCTTAAGCTTGTAACATTTTCTTCTCATTTCTCGTACTCGACTGAGTGCATTAGATAAACATTTCTATCAGGAGAAATCAACTTTGAAAAGAAATCACCATACTGAAATATAACCATTTAGGAGAAGCATCTTCATCTTCTCTGGTGGGACCAAGATCCTATTATAAGATTTTTTTTATCACAAAACTCTTAAGATAATTTCCAACTTTGTGGTTCGTCCCTCTGGTGGTACCATTTATTGGTGGGTGCATTGTTAAACTGAATTTAGTATCCAAATGACTCTATATGGCCCTCCATAAGTAGTTCAAAAGATGCTCATAGCTCACACGTTGGACCTCTAAGGACAACTCAAGAGGTAAGCTATATATTTGAAGGTTTTAAAATCCCCTTATCTGTGTCTGGTATCTACGCCTCAAGCTATAGGCCTTGTGGGCATCCAATGTCATTAGGGGTGAGCATTTGGTCGATTTGAATGGCTTGGATTTTAGTTTTGTCAAACAGCTTGCAATATAAATCCATAATCCGAAAAATCAAACCAAACTATATTTGATAAAACAAAATCGACTGAACCAAAATTTAATTCGATTTAAATGGTTTGATTATGAACAAACCAAATCGCTTATGAACAAACATTTGAATTCTATATCTTACATGTGTACTATTGATTTAATTTCATCAATCCTCTATTTATTTCAATCACTTGTTGTGTATGATGAAAACTTTAGGATTTTTAGTTTACTCAACATGAAATTAAACTAAAATAAGAAATTTTAATTAAATTTTGGTTATTTTGTTTCTTCAATTAAATAAAATTTAAAACTTAACTTCAAATTAAAAACCAAACGTTAAGATTTTAAAAACAAAAAATTGAAATGTATTTTTGAAATCAAACCGAATCAACCAAACTTAACAGCTTCCGTTAGATTTTTTTTTATTTTGATCACATAATGCACACCCCTCATAAATGTCAATCAACCTGATGCTCCTCTCAAAGTATACAAAAAGGCAGTTCGTGAGACCATAACCTCAAACTCTGCAAGAACGCCCAATACAATGGACTCAATATCTCTAGAACAGCCTCGACTAATTCAGCTGGAGTCTCACTAGTAGGCTCAGCTTGAATCACTAATGTCTCTTCCTCGTCAGCTTGAAGTTGAGACTCATCTCATTTCTGACATCTTTATCCTTTCTGGTGTCACTATCTATTTCTTCAACAACTCCCTGCTCGGTGAAATAGATTATTACCCTGGTTATGCAATATGATTCAATATGTCCAAATCTGTGGCACTTGAAACATTTCCTGACTTGGATGAATTTGGGAATGTGGATTCGTTCCACCTATTCTCCACTCTGTATTAGTGTCTCGTTAGGCGAAGTCGGCTTAGATGTTCTGCTAGGTGTACTTTTGTTGCTTGATCCCAAGGTTGAACTCTTCTTGTAAGATATGGCGGTCATATGGTGATGTTGTCTTTACATTTTTGAAGCAAAAGTCTGAACATCATGTGTGTAATGAACTGGTAGGAATTAATGTTGCATTTCTCATTTCACCTTTAGACCTAGTAGTATTTTCACTCTTCCTTTCTTGTCGAAGAATATTTAAGTTCGCTCAGCACTAAGCTGCCCTCTTAATTAACATTTTGGAGGTTAGTTTCACCACTACTTCTAGTGAGATGTCCTAGCACTCAAAGCCACATTCCAATATCCAAAGCTATTAGATGAACTTGTCTAGATCCATATGACCATCAAAATATGGAAAATTCACCTTTAATTCAAAATCTTGATTTCTCTAATATTGGATGCCAAATTTTCGAGGCAGTGGTTTTTATCTCGGAGATCGAATGGAATTTGTGTGACCACTGTGGATGGTCTCCTCTTGAAGGCGACGAGCCTTTATTGCAATTGGGAAATTTTTCAATCAATTTCTCCCTAGAAATCTCCCAAACACCTCTTTGTGGCTTTCTCATAAGTGAGATAGTGGCATTTCCTCCCGATCAGGTTTTTGGCAATTATCCCCTCGATAGGGTGTCTAGGGTATGGGTTTTGAGTATTGAATGAAGATGTATGGGGTGATATCGGTTGGGAAAGAAATCTTTTAGGGGCTGATTTGGAATATCAATCAAGGGAAGGGATGGGTATTAGTGGATGCTAGAAACCCGAGGAAAGTACTAGGGTTAGGCAATATATGATATCAAATAGTATCGAAGTTAACCATACAATAATAGAAAATCAAATTTTATTACTAAAATTAAATAGAAAATTACAACCAATATACAGGAAATTGAAATTGTAACAACTTACAACACAAACTCAAACTAGGGGGTAGATCCATGGGTGGTGTTGGTGGTGGTGGTGGTGGTGGTGGTGGTGGTGGTGATTGCCGATGGTTTAAAAGGTGATGTGGGGTAGAAAAGGCAATTTACAAGCATAAAATAGCAAGATGGTTGTTTCCTTGGTGCTAGACGGCAAAAAAACAAGGAGCGATGTGGGAGGACTGTCCAGGGTGATGCCAACAAGGATGGAAAGTTGAAATGGTGGCGGCAGCAAAGAGAAAGAGCTAGATAGCAGTGGCAGCAAAGGTGGAGGGTTGGAACAGCAATGGCAGTGAGAAGGAAGGTCTATACAGAAGAAATCTGCAGGGAAAAAATAAAAGGGCTGTTTTCGTGGCAGCCTGCAGCGAGGAGGGAGGCGTAGCAGCAAAGCAGGAGGGATATGAAAAGTATAGGGAAGATACACACCACTTGAAGATCAAGATAAAGCCTCGCACCACCTAAAACCCTAGGATACAGCCCTCAAAGAGAAGAAAAGACGTCAGCGGTTGTACTGATATAAAACACACAAAAAACTATATTTATATATCAGAAATGCAGATATATAACAATAGGATAGCGAGGAGTGGCTCAAGAGGACTGACCGGCTCCACGACAGCGAAAAAACTAGGATGAATCTATCTTGGCACAAAAACTGAAACCTGCATGGTCGCAAAATTCCTACGTCCAACACAGTAGAAGGAGATGCCCCCGCACTTCCCACCCCGTCGTGGGAGATGCCTGTATCACTGAAGACACAATGGAAACACTGTTAAGGGTTTCCATCCAACTTCTCTTTATAGACAAAGGAAAATTTTGTTATTATTGAGGGGATAATTATTAAGTATGGCATTGATTTTGGCACCTTACAAGAATAATCAAGACTGTATTTTTGGAAAATACAGAAAGTTGTGACAATGACTTTTCAGCATGTGTTTTTTGGTTGAAATCATTATCGCACGATACACGTCCTTCACCACTTCAAAATGTCTCGTATCATGACTGTCTTCTTTAGGTCTACCTCTTCATAGCTAAGGTAACTAGGTGCTCGGTATTTGATCCCCAAGCAATCTCATGAGATCCTTCTCGAGCTTCACCATGGCTTGCATTCTCCTTGGCAATACTACACCTAGCTAAGGATCCACCTGACAACATTAGAGATTCTAATGAGAGGCCATTCATAACAATTGAGTCAGCTCAACATGCTTCAACATGAAACCCACTAATCTTCAAATCAAATGTCAAGTCAATTGCAATCAAATGATGTCCCTATAGGTTCTAACAACAAATCTTTATCACATTACATGAATTCTTTTTTTCCATTGTGTCCTATTGAGTGTCTGTCATATCTTCATTAATTCTAATGAATTAATATCATATTTTATACAACATACCAAAGTCTTTTTAGGTCTAGCTCTACCTTTCTTAGCATAAGTTGAATCTAAAACATCTACTTTCCTAACTGGAACATGGATGGTTAACATGGATGGTTAACGTTTAATGTGAACAAACCATCTAAGACGACTCTCTAATTTTGTCTACTACTAGAGCTACAACAACCCTTTCGTAGATACATTCGTTTTGCTTGTTGACACTAAGTGTCAAGTCACTCATCCACCTAAGCAGTCTCACTCAACAACACTTAACTTAGTTTTAGGATTCTCTTTTATGGGCCAATATTTTGCGCCATAAAAAATTACAGGCCTCACCACCATCTTATAATTTTCCTTAATCTAACGGGTAATTTTCTATCACACAATAGGCCCGATGAATTCCTCCACTTCAACCTTCCAACTTAAGTTCTACTAATAACAACCCCATTTATATCACCTTCACTTTGAACAATAGGCCCAAGATATCTAAAATGTCACTCATTCTAACGATTTGATCACCCATTCTTACAACTCTGTCACTAGATCTAATACTATTAAAATTGCATTCCATGTATTTATTTTTAGATTTACTCAAACGAAGGCCTTTGGACTCTAAAGACCTACACTAGATCTTCTCGAGCTTGAATTCTACTAATAACATCACTATAGGTTCTAAAAAAATTCAAAATTCCCTATGGAGCATCGGCGATTGACGGGATTCAAAATAATCTTGCTAGTAGGAAAGGCGGACTTTAGATAAAAGTGGGAAAATCACTCTTATAACTATAGCATATCTCCTATTTTTGTATTGTATCTCTATTTTTTTAAAAATTTCACGGTAATTGATCAAAAGATTTGATAATATGAAAGATATATTTCTTCGATAAGGATACCAACAGTGGCAAGGTAATGCACTTGATAAGATGGAAATCTATGTGCTATGAACTACACACTTCTAAAATTCTTACATGTCTAATTCGGACATGAGAAAGACATTAGCACAACACAGACGCACTCGGTCATAAGTCTAAACATTCAAAATTGTGTCTAGGTCATTCAGCGTGAAAACTAATTCAAGCACATGCCGAGTGCAACATGAAGACACATAGACATAAGAGTTACACACTCTTGGCATGCCAACCATGCAAAACAAGAGAAATAAAAATCAAACATGCCAAAATAATTAAAAATCAAATTCATATCCCATGTGCATTATGTTCACATGCATATCAAATACGACTCTTATTCTATGACAATCGCAATGATCATGTGCATCGTCCTACCTCTTCTTCGACCAAAATATAGCACAACGAGCAAGTGAGTCTCTCCAATAACCCTAGCAACTCCAACGCATTTGTCAAGCCTAAGCAAAACTTGTGATTTTTTTTTGTTGTTGTTTCTCGCTTGCATGATAGATTTTTTCACTCCGAATCTATTTCTCTTGCGAAATTTGGGAGCGAGCAAGAAATTCTTCATTGCAAATCCCACTAAGGAAGAAACCAAAAATATGCAAAGTTTCTTATTCTTTCAATCTAAAATCCTTTCTTTTTATATGATATTTTAAATTTTATTCTCATGCATCCTGGCTGCATTACCCTACAATTCTTATCAAATTTGAACTCTCCAGTGTTTATGGAAAATCTTTTCAAGGATCAACAAATGTAGGAAGATCAAATGAGAAGCTTTTTCTCAAAGTGTCATTTGCATTTTGTTTTAAAACAGCTTAAATTATTTTGCAAAATTTGAGGTTCACTCTGTCTAATAATTTATTAAATAAGATTGTGTAAATGACATATGTATCTAATTGTTACATTTATGTCGTATATTCGTGCCCATATCGTGTTATGTATGTGCTTTATTGTTTATTTTTAGGCAAAATTAAAATTCAGCTCTCTTCATATTCTCAATCTTCAGAATATCAATTTTTCTCTTCCACTATGGATTTGAAAGACAATGCAAAAGGACAATCGATCCTAGTATTCAAGTTAATATCCTAAAGGGACTAATCTTTTTTAAAATGTTGGTAGAAAAATCTTTCGCTTGGTCTCATTTTAGTAGAAATGTTATGAAAACCACTCTTCCAAATTTTCAAAATACTTATTAGAAAGCATTGTGCAATTTTTTTTTAAAGCCAAATGGTTCTTAAATTGCTCCTTAGCAGTTAAATTTCATGGTCTCTTTCAACTTTTCTGGGTAATTCAACTTCGTTATTTTCTCTCAGAACAACTATCACATCAGTCCATACATAGCATAGCATAAAAATCCATACCTTTGCTTAATGATGTAAAGCATATCCGTTCTCTCTTTGCTAGTAAAGACATCCTCTTCATGATCTTCTTTAAATCTCTTTATAATTTTATCATTAGTCGTGATATTATCTATGATTGTAGTTATATTGAAAATAGTCTATAACCCCTTCAAAAAGCTCAAAATTTGTTTTGGCCTTTCCTTTTAAAAAACATCATGACATGTATCAACCTTTAATAGTTCAACATCATCACTGCTACTACATATGTAGCGATGATGCCAATCTTTTCATTGATTGTGACAGGATAGGTAATATTTCAAGAAGACTTTGCATTCTAATCCAGATTGACAGTTCATTGGCCATTAATTTAGTTATTTCCAATACTTCGAGAAACAACTTTCGAGGCAAGAAAGTGGAGGTAAGGCTACTTAGTAAAATCAAATGAAAAACATTGATGGAATTGAACACCCAACTCTTAAAAATTTGTTATAATACTTATGATGATGGCAATGCTAAGGTGCACTTTGAAAAGAAGACACGCTCTGTGATCCAATAGGCCCAGCAAAATGTGCCTATAATAAGAAAAAAGATTAACTAATCCAAAGCAATAACTCCACCAAGAAAGGGTTTGAGTCATCTCTTGTTGCAATGGTTACTACATTGGTGTCGTTCAGAAATCTCAAATGTATGGTATATTTTTGGGGGCTAGGATTAAATCTCTCAACTTGCCACAAAAGCACTGCACCTTGATAGATTTGACACAAGCCATTTAGAGTTTACTGAACAGTTAGAATTGCTTAACTGCCCCTTTCCTAATGTCGTCATAATTGGAGAGAATCTGAACCCTCTGAATAGCAGCCTTGTAATATCAAAATTAAATTTCTGCCTTAAATCCAACCTTACTGTTTCAGAAGCCACATATTTAGACAAAAACGCCAATTTCTATGCAGAATGTGGTGTTACTTTCTTTGTCTGAATTGGATATAGATTTAAATTTTAAATTCCCTAACATAAGACCATCCATAAAACATCCACAAACAGGCAAATGGCAGCATTGTAAATTAATGCCCTGGCTTGATGCACAGTTTCATTTGCCCAATTATACATTTGAAAGATAGAAATATATATGTTGAAAGCAGCAAAACTATTAGATTGAACAATCAATACGTTCAAATAGAGTCTAGAAACCCTAATAATAATCAAAACGGAAATAATTTAGAAGTGGAACAACCGAATAGAAATAAGACCTGTGTATCGATGGCCTTGAAGACGACACCATACGTGCCTTCACCAAGCAACTCCCGTTTGAGATAACGGTCGGCGACAAGTTTCGACTGCGACGAGTCCTCTTCAACGGCAGAGGAGCTGGCCTTCATCTTCAACGTCGCCGATGAAGCGGGGATGTGGCGGCAGCACGTCGGCGGCGACGGCTACTTTTTCACTGTCTCGCTAAGCCTTGGTAAATTAGGCTGGGACTGCTCGCATAGAGAGAAAGAGGTGGAGGGGCTGCAACAGCAAGGGCAAAGGAAATGTTTTCTTATATTGTTCTTCGATGCTAACTCCGCGTTGAAAGCATCGAGAACACTCCGATACATTCGGTGCTCTCCATCTAAATGCTCTGAACTCCCATAAGGGTTAATCGTCTTCTCAATTAAACATTTCCACCAAGCTCTTCCCCTCCGGATTACCACGCTTTGAGACGCCAGCAACTAGTAGAGCCCGGTCGACCGGAGGAGCGACGGCGGCAAAAGTACAAAGCCGACAGCTTGATCTCTTGCGCGCATATATATATATATATATATATATATATATATATATATATATATATATATATATATATATATATATATATATATATATATATATATCACCTTATATATTTATAGGTATGTTCTGAGGCAATTATAAGAGTGTCGGTCATCCCAAATATGTCTAATAATTCGAGTAAAACACCCTCCACTGAGTGAATGTAACCCCAGACCAAATGATAATTACAACTGGTAAGCAAATGTCCGACCAACTGATCTGAATACGTGGAACATATATGTGTGTGTGTGTTAAATGCATATTGAATTTTAATCTATTTTTATAATAATACTTTCTAATGTATTTATTAATTAAATTAGTTGATGTTTATTTATTTAATACTTTTAAGGTTATTTATAGGGATAATTACATAGCACTAAAAAATATGCCTTTTTACAAATCTAACTTTCAGGTGATATTTTTGAACTACATTCACAGCTGTGGAGACTTAGAGTCCTAAAAGCTTGGGATTATAGGTTTATGGTACCCCAACCCGGCTACCTCTATCTCTTAAGATTACTCAACTTTTCCTATTGTTAAGCTTCTTTGAGCCTTGTCGTTCTCCTTTGAGCCATGTCGCTCATGTGACTTCGTTTGGATCGTTTTGATTGCCCGATGTCGATGAACTGTCGCTCGTTTCGTATCCTCAGCCCTTATGATCAGGACGTGTTTTGACGTGTTGGGATATCCTTGTCAATATGATTTTGGTTATTATGTGGGTTTCGTATGTCAATAAGTGACTACCCATTTGTGATGTAAACTCACTCTTTGTCTGATAGCTTAGCTATAGCTTTAAAACATCTGAAATTTCTCACACGGAATAACATTCGTTTGTTGATCTATTTCCCCGTGTCTATAAATAAAAAAAACATGAAACTCCTTTTATCAAGAGTATTCTAGGGTATCCCTCATATGTAATTAACCCGAGGGATACGTTCCTCTTGGAGTGCCCTTGAACTCAGAATAAGTACATACACTTGAAAGTTTAGTTATGGGTGGTCTGCGTAGGTATTTGATACACCTAAAACATATAGTGTTTTAGACATATTTTAAAACCTATTTTTAAGATATTGTCCTTTAATGGAAGGTATTTGTGTGTTTTTTTTTCAAGTACAAGTAAAAAGGTGAAAAATGCTAAAATGAGTGAAAAAGTATCAAATTTGGAGCAAATTTGTAAAAATGGTGCACAAGTGTTTTGACGCCTAAGTGTCATATCTGGGGGTTGTGAAACGCAGAAAGGCACACCTAAGTGCGAGAGGCCCCGTGCTTAAGCGCCAAAGGCAATTATTTAACGGTTTAATTCATTTTACCAAATTTTGAAGGGACATTTAAGGCACCTAATGGCTAAAGAGGCTGGTTATGACCACTAGTAACGAAAATATGGTTAAAAGACGTGTGAAAGTAGGCATCCCTTGGGAAATAGATCGAATCAAGACACATTTTGAAGGGATACCAAGACACCTCTTTGGGAATTATAAATGAAGAAAGTTTAGAGAAAAAGGGGGGAGTCCTGAGAAATTCTTTTGAAGAAATTTTCCAGGCACCAAAAATTTACTTTATCCTTTTTATTTTTAGTTTTATTGTGAGAGTTAAGAGCGTTGTAAGAGATAAGAGATTCAAATGAACTTTGAGAGTTTGGTGGATGATCTGAGATAATTTTTTTCCTCTGTTTTTAAACTACTTTTGGTTTTAATCGAGACTTCTTGTTAGTTTGACAATGATTTCTACTTTTAAATTAATGTGTGGTTTTGTTTTCTCCATGGATTTTAAGTAGTTTTCTTTACCTTTCTCCTTAAAATGATATGTAATTAAAGTGTTGGATGGAAGTTGTGGGGAGTATTAATATTTAATGTTGGAACAAGTTGTGATGATTTAATTCCATGTACTTCATTTACTTCTTTATCTGGCATATCTAGATGTTAAAATTTGTTATGAGAACATGTAAGAATCGGAATGGTATTGTCTCAGGTCAACAATTGGAAAGAGTCACATGAGATTGTATGAATGAGAATGTAATTCATATGATTTAGTGCAAATAAATAGGGAAATAATCTTTAAATGGTGTAGAGTTAGAGAACTTTAGAGTGACAGGCTAAAGCCCCCAACTTGGTTTAATCTTTAGGTTCTGATACAAGATGTTAGCCCCCAGGTGAAGGGAATCAATGGAACTTTAGAGTGAGTGCTGGTATGTTCCATGCATAGCCGGTCTTCAAAACTATTCAAACTTTAAATTAGTCAATGTTTTTTATAGTATATCTAGTAAGGGTAAATAATAATAATATTGCTCCTATTTGGCACAACACATTTTGCATACTTTAACAACAGAATTCTTATACTTATTACTGATTCATGATAAGGAGAAATATATTTCATATTCAGTGTTTTTCTTTTACATAAACTCATGTTTACTTTATAAGTTTTTATTGTTTTGTCAAAATATCAAAAATACTAAAAAGAATTGAATTTTACCTGCAGCAAAAATAACTATAGTTTAAGTAACAGTCTTTTTAAAATAGAAAGTTTATTATTTTAAAGTGCATATTGTGAACAATTCATATGGGTTCGATATTCGAGGATTAATCAAAAAACAACTATAGTTTAAGTAATTGTCTTTTTAAAATTGAAAGTTTGTTATTTAAAAGTGCATATTGTGAACAATTCCTATGGGTTCGATATTCGATGATTAATCAAAAAGTCATACATTACTTGATAACAATACGTATACTTGCGTAGTATCCCAATATATATAAATTGAGAAGTTAAATTTTAATTTTCTCTATGATCAAATTTTTGGTACTGTCGTAGAGCAAGGAAATATAAGTGAAAAAAATAATCAAAGACGTTGTTATATTGTTGCATTTAAACAGTCGAGATCAAGTTTTTTGTTACGTTGTCGGGGAATTGATTGAAAGCAAATTTCTATTTTTTAAAAGTCTTATTTAAACGTTAGGAGTTAGTGTAGGAATATATTATTATAGTATTTTATTTTTGTGTATTTTATTTTATGTTAGTGTAAGCGTAGTTCAGGTTCTGAAGGACTAGTGCCCTACGATCCTGAATTAGAAAGAACTGTTAAGAAAATCAGAAAAAGCAAAAAAAAAAAAAAAAATTTAAAAAATCTAAAAAAATTACAGAAATGACAAACCAAAATGATTAAAATGCTAAAATACATCAAGAATTTAGACCTTTACGAGATTATACCAACCCTGCGGCAGATGAACTTCATTGTAGCATTCAAAAACTACTGTGGTGGCTAATTCATTTGAACTTAAACTGTTATTATCCAAATAGAATCAAATAATCAGTTTGGGAGATCACCAACCGAAAATCCAAATTTACAACTTGCCAATTTTCTAGAATTATGTGCTATATTTAAATATGATGGTGTATCAGATGATGTCATAAGACTTGGATTATTTCCTTTCTCACTGAGGGATAAAGCTAAGATGTGGTTGAATTCATTAGCATCTGGATTTATCAGAATTTAGGTTAATTTAGCACAAAAATTCCTTGTTAAATATTTTTTACCATAAAAAGCTGCAAAGCTTAGAAATGATATTACATCTTTTAATTAATTTGAAGGGTAATCTATTTATATAGCATGAGAACGATTTAAAGAACTCTTAAGAAAATGTCCACACCATGATATACCAGATTGTTTAATAATTCATACTTTTTATAATGGATTAGTTGGGTCTCTTAGATCTATTATCGATGTCGCTGCTGGTGGTTTGTTATTGTCAAAACCATTTCATGACGTTTATGCTTTAATTGAAGAAATGACTACCAATAATTTCCAATGGCCTTCTGAGAGGGTGAACCCAAATAAAGTAGCCAATATTCATGAATCATATACATTTACTATGTTAGCAAATCAAGTTGCTACAATTTTAAGGAAGTTAGACCAATTTCAAATGAATTTTTCTCAACCAATTTTGATGATTGAAGAAAATTCATTAGGACAAATGGTAGATTCTCAAGTATCATTAAAAACTTTCAATAACATAAATAACAAGCAAGATAACCCATATTCAAATTATTATAACCCAGGTTTGAAGAACCATCCCAACTTCAATTGAAATAATACTACGGGTAGTAATAATCAGTAATGGGGGAGCAATCAAGTAAACCCATTAAGAAACTGGAAAAACCTGGAGAATAATAATTATAGATCTATTTATCATCCAGGTTTCAAAAATAATCAACAGTTTAAGGAGAAGAAGTTATCTATAGAAGAATTTGTGTTACAAATGGGAAATCAGTTACAAAGTCAATGAGCTACAATTAGAAATATTGAGAATCAACTTGGACAAATCATAAATTCATTAAGTAATAGATCTCAAGGAACACTTCCTAGTAATACTAAAACAAATCCAAAAGACCAGAATAAAGAGCAAGTAAAAGCCGTCAACTAAGAAGCGGAAGAGAGTTGGAATGTAGGGAAAGAAACTGAAGTAGAGAAAGAAGAAATTGAAGAATCAAAAGAGGACGCTCCAAAATATTCTGAGAAACCTATTTCTCTATTAAAAATTGATTTGGAAAAACCACCACCTCAATTTCCTTAGAGACTTCGTTAAAAAAAGTAAGACGAACAATTTTCAAAATTTATGGAAATTTTTAAGAAACTTACAATTAATATTCAATTTGCTGAAGCCTTATAACAAATGACAATCTATGTAAAGTTTATGAAGGATATTCTCAGCATGAAAAGGAAGTTTGAAGATAATGAGATTGTTGCACTTAGTGAGAAGTACAGTATAATTATTCAGAAAAAGCTTCATGAAAAGCTTAAAGATCCTAGTAGCTTTACAATTCTATGTGCAATAGGAAACATATTTTATGGGAAAGTTTTATGTAATTTATGTGCAAGCATTAACCTTATGCCATTATCAATATTTAAAAGAATGAGATTATGAGTAATAACCCCTACTACTGTAACTTTGCAATTAGCAAATCGTTCAATAACGTATCCTAATGGAGTTATAGAAGATGTCATAGTCAAAGTGGATCAATTTATCTTTCATACTAATTTCATTATATTGGACATGGAGAAAGATAAAGAGATACCTATCATTTTAGGGAGACTTTTCCTAGCCACAAGAAGAGCAATGATAGATGTGTGGAAAGGGGAATTAACAATGTGTGTCAATGATCAAACTGTTACTTTTAACATTTCAAGACCAATGAAGTATCGTGCAAAAGATAAAGATGATGAATGTTATAGAATGGATGTTATGAGATATCTGAGTGATGTCATTTCAAAACTAATATTTTAAGACTAATGAAGTATCCTGCAAAAGATAAAGATGATGAATGTTATAGAATGGATGTTCTAAGATATCTTAGTGAATGTCATTTCAAAACTAATTATGAAGAAAAATTTGAAGTAAAAGATTTGGAACACGAGCAAGAAGAGGAATTAGATCAATGTGAAGATCTTTATAAGAAAGTTCAAACTATGTTCGAGAAAGTTTTGAAATTTTGGACACGATAGAAAAATATAAATTATTTTGTCCATCAATAGAAAAATCTCAAGATTTTGAGTTGAAGTTACTTCCTGGTCATTTAAAATATGCCTTTTTAGGTGATTTCTTTACTTTACAATTTCCTCAAAATTAATGATGGAAGAAGAAGAAAGATTGATGAAAATTTTGAAAATTTTTAACAAAGCCTTTGGATGGACAATAACTGATATTAAAGGAATCAGTCTTTCAATTTGTATGCATAAAATTCATATGGAAGAAAACTGCAAACCCAGGGCTGATCCTTAAAGGAGATTAAATCTTGTTATCAAAAAAGTAGTAAAGAAAGAAATTTTAGAGTTGTTAGATGTTGCAATTATATACCCTATTTCAGATAGTGCGTGAGTTAGTCTAATTCACCGCGTTCCTAACAAAGGAGGAGTAACTATGATTGTGAATAAATGTAATGAATTAATACCTACTAAACAAGTCACAGGGTGGAGAATTAGCGTTGATTATAGAAAATTAAATCTTGCCACTAGAAAATATCATTTTTTATTACCCTTTCTAGATCAAATGTCGGATATCCTAGTTGGGCATAAATACTTTTGTTTTATGGATGGATATACTGGTTATCACCAAATTCAAATATCTCCCAAGGATCAAGAGAAAATAACTTTTACCAGTCCTTATGGTATATTTGCTTTTAGAAGAATGTCCTTTTGTCTATGTAATGCTTCTGCTATATTTCAAAGATAAATGATGACAATTTTTTTGTGATTTAATTGAAAAAGGGATTGAAGTCTTTATAGATGATTTTTTAGTGTTTGGAACTTCCTTTAACTCATATTTAGAATATTTATCTAAAGTTCTTAAGTGCTGTGAAGAAACAAATTTAGTCCTTAATTGGGAAAAATGTCAGTTTATGGTAGCAGGAAGAATTATATTATGACATCAAATATCAAAATATTGTATGAAAGTAGATTCTGCTAAAATTCAAGTGATCGCTAATTTGCTTTATCCAACAAATGTAAGAAAAATTATGAGTTTTTTAGAATATGTTGGATTCTACAGACGATATATTAAAGCCTTTTCAAAAATTGTTTAGTCTTTATGTCATTTACTGGAGAAAGATGCAATTTTCAATTTTGATGAAATGTGCCTAAAAGCTTTTAAGTTATTAAAAGAAAAATTAGTCATAGCACCAATTATAGTTTTACCAGATTAGGGAAAACCTTTTGAATTGATGTGTAATGCTAGTGATTATGCTATTGGAGTTGTTTCAGGACAGAGATATGATAAAATTTTTAAAGTAATTTGCTATGCTAATAAAACTCTTAATAAAACCTAAATTAATTATACAACAACTGAAAAAGAGTTATTAGCAATAGAATATACCTTTGATAAATTTAGTCACATTTAATTGGAACTCATTGTGTAGTGCATACAAATCATTCTGTTATTAAGTACTTAATGAAGAAGAATGATGCTAAACCTAGACTTATAAGATGAATTTTTCTTTTGCAAGAGTTTGACCTTGAAATAGTAGACAGAAAGGGGACTGAAAATCAAATTGCTAATTATTTGTCCAAAATTGAGTTAAACAAACCACTTTATTTTGGAAAATAAATTAATGAACAATTTCCAAATGAAAATTTGTTTAGTATTAATAAGTGGCGTGTTTCGTGGTATGTCGATATTGTGAACTTTCTTGTAAATGATATTATACCTTATAGAATGACATATCAACATAAGAAAAAAAAAATTATATTTAAAGCTAAGACTTATTTTTGGGATGACCCATTTTTATATAAACAAGAAAAGAATCTGATTATTCAAATATATGTACCTTTAGAAGAAACTTATGAAATTATATAAAAATGTCATAATTCTGATTTTGGGGAACATTTTGGTGTTGATAAAATAATATACAAAATTTTACAATCTGGATTTTATTGGTCTACTATGTTTAGAGATGTTAATGTTTATATAAAAAATTGTGATAGATGTCAACAAGTAGACAATATTTCTAGAATAAATTAGATGCCCCTCAATTATATGTTAGAAGTTAAAATATTTGATGTTTAGGGATTAAATTTCATGGGACCATTTATACAATCTTTCAGAAATTTATATATATTGTTAGCAGTGGACTATGTATCTTAATGAATAGAAGTTGTTGCTTTACCTCGATGGATGCTCAAAGTGTTGCAAAATTTTTTAAAATGAATATATTTTGTAGAATTCAAGTTGGTTGGTTGAAGTGGAGGAATGCTTTGGGCCTTTTGTGTGATAGAAAAGTACCGCTAAGACTGAAAGGAAAATTTTATAAGACGGTGGTGAGACCTGCAATGCTCTATGGCGCTGAATGTTGGCCTTTAAAAGAGAAGCATAATAAT
>NEWO01000007.1:1123742-1192746 GCA_003013225.1 Phalaenopsis aphrodite
CTTAATTTATTAGAACTTAATGAAAATATGACACTAAATAGGACGCAATGGAGAAAAAGGATTCATGTGGCCGACCCCACGTAGTGGGATTAAGGCTTTATTGTTGTTGTTGTTGTTGGGATTCCGAGAGTGATTATAATTTATGTGGGAAGTCATTTCAGAAATGTCATAATGCAGAAATTATTAAAGAAATATCATATAAATGATAGAATTGCTACTGTTTATCTCCTCAGACATGTGGTTTGGCTGAATTATCTAATAAAAAAAATAAAAAAAATATGAAAAATTATGTAAATAAAAAAAAAGTAATTGGTCAGTCAAACTTGACAATGTTTTGTGGGCTTATAGGACTACATACAAAACTCTTATAGGAATGTCCCCTTATAGACTAATAATTGAGAAAGTTTGTCATTTTTCAGTTTAACTTGAGCATAAAGCATATTGATTGATTAAGGAGTTCAATTATAATTTAAAAGATGTTGGTGAAAATAGATTATTGCAATTAAATGAGCTTGAAGAGATAAGGAACGAGTCTTATGAAAGTGCTAAGATTTACAAAGAAAAGATGAAGATGTGGCATGATGAAATGATTCTTATTAAAAATTTTCAGCCAGGGCAACAAGTTTTGTTGTATAATGCAAGGTTAATATTATTTTCATGCAAACTTAAGTCCAGTTAGATGGACCCATTTGTTGTGATGAATGTTTATCCTTATGGAGCTATAGATATCAAAGATCCTAAAACTGAGATAGTATTTAAAGTAAATGGTCATAGAATTAAACCTTATTTTGTAGGGGATTAGCGTAAATTTAACAATCGAATGATGTTGGGTCAATCAGAATACGTAATGGTTACGTCGGGCTGATGATGTAAAACCAAACACTTTGTGGGAGGTAACCAATAGTTATCAATGTGTTTTTGCTTTGATTGTTGTTTGTGTGTGATTAAAAAAATTTGGGGTAGTGTTTTCGAGACTATTATGTGTTAGTATTGATTTTAAGACTTTATTTAGTGATTTAGGGACATTAAGTTGATTGGTGTAAAATTGTGCACTTGCGCTTAAGCGTCAAAATTCGGGGCTTAAGCACATTTGTTAAAAACCATGTGCAAAATTCAATTTCTAGAAGTTTTAATCGTCAATTGGTTGATTTAAACATGTCATGGCAGTTTAGGACGTGCCTAGAAGTTATTCGAGGGATTCATGCCTATAAATAGAAGGGTTTTGTGATGAATTTCATCCCAAAAACATTTTTAGCCCTAAAGTCTAAGAGAAAGAGAGATTTAGAAAAAAATGTGTTCATGTGAGATGGATTTGAAGATAAAAAATTCATTAGTCAGCGTGCACAAGAGATGTATAACAATTTCTTAGCTGTTAGTATTAAAAGAATAGCGAAAAATATCAATAAAATTGAGACTAGCGTGACTTTACTTGAGAGAAAGGTAATTGAAGTTAATGCACATCTAGAGTATATTGGATGACAATTGAAAATGCATGTTAGTCATACTAGTTATATAGAGGAAGCAGATAAGTCGATGTATGTTAAGCAGAAATGGATTGAAGAAGATTGTATCAGAGCTCGTCCACACCGTCCGTTTTATCAACTCTATATTCCGAATGCCCAATGAGAGACTAATAAAAGACATAAATTTGCCCTAACAAATGAAGAATGAAATTAAGTTCAGTGCTAGAGTTTGTTTGTTAGGAGTCGTTGTTTTATGTGTTAGTGTTAAATCATGTTTTTAGTGTTTATGTCTTTTATATGTTTAATTGTGAATGTTTGTTTAATGTCTGTATTTAGGAAAATTTTCTCATCCGAGACTCTTTGGAATGAGAATTATGTGTTGAATGTTGCTTGTAATAGTTAGTAAATGAATATACCTGTTTTTTTCTGTGAGAATTTGTGTTATTTTAGCCTTGAATCGAATTAGTTATATTGGAGAATTTTGAGAGAGAGGAGAGTTAAGGGAGAGGAAAATAGTCATTTAAGTGTTATAAGACCATTTACCACCTAATACTTTGTGCTTTTATGCAAACTATAGTCCGATTGAGACGGAACTGGATGAGATTATTTAATAATTAACTGTTGGAAGGGGACTCTGAAAAATTACAAATGAGAGGAGAGTAAAATTTTCCACTTCAAAGTTAAGTGCACCGTCGAGGGCGTGACACTGCTTTATTTTAGCTCGTCTGTTACCAACAAATCATCTTAGTGAAGTTACGAGGGAGAGATAAATATTGAATTATTGTATTTAGGAGGGCAAGCTTATTAATATTGGAGCTTTGGTTTATCAGACTATCATCAGTTCTGCCACTGTCGCTACGACTGTAGGTCTGGGATTTGTTTTCTTGATCTTTTCTTTGTGTGAATTGGCTGGAGTGAGATATGATAAATGGGAAGGAGTGTTGTTGTCTCTAAAGCCAATTACAAGTGTAAATGTGAAATCATATTCTGAGCATTATGTTTTTAGTTGGAGAGGAGGATTTTCAAGAAGTTATCGAATGTCGAAGTCTGCTGCATCCACCTCTGCTGCTTCTACATTGAGACCATCTACCTCGCGAGTATCTACTTCTAGAGGTGAGTCTACTGAAATTCAGGAATAATTATTGCAGGGGATGATGGATAATATTAATTATACCGTAGATAAGGTACTAAATTTAGAAAATTTTGTATATCATATTGATGGGTATGCTAGAAGGCTTAGTGATTATGAGGAGAAATTTCACTCATCTTTGGAAAGCCTCATTAGGGGTAACTAAGGAGCGGAATTTCCTTCATATCCAAGATACCCTGATTATGTGCTTACAGATGTCTAGAACAATGGTGATTCTGATGATGAGGAAGACTGAGTTATTTTTATATTTGTAATATGTGATGGACTACATGGTTTGAACTTGATGCATTTTAGTTTATGTGCTTGTTTGGACTATGTGATGTGTTAGACTTTTTGTTTAGTTACAATTGTAATGTTTGTGTTTTTTTAGTATTTTGTTTTAAATTCTAGGGTAGTAATTGTTGTTGTATGTTGAGTAATGTATTTTAATTAGTTAGGACTGAACTTATTTCTATGTCTTTTAAAAAGTTAAAAATCTTGCTATCTTTAATTTTAAACTTTAATTTTAGAAAATTGCTAGCTTTTATTTTTCTTTTATCTTGTTAGTGTGCTTGTTTTTATTTTTAGATTGTGAAATTTAAGTTAGTATGCTTGTTTGTTTTTATGTTTGTACCCACTACTTAGAAGTCTAATGAATCTCTACATGTTAAATTAAAATTAAAATGATGGAAAATTGATCAAAAAATTTAATTTTACTCTTGTTTTTAGTTTTATACCTGTATAATTAAGGTATAAAAATTCCTGTAAGCATGTTATTTCAATTTTCATTCATGATTATATATATCTGCTGCTAAACTGTTTAATCTTATAAAAATTTAAGTTTAGGGGGGGAATGAAAAATATTTTCAAATTTTGAATTTTATTTGTTCTCAAATGTGCTACAAGTGAATTTGATTTGAAAGTAAAAATAATCATGTATATGAAGTTATATTAGGGAAGTAAAATTTGATTATAGAAATGAGTAAGAAAACTTAGTTAAAATTCTAAGTAATGAAGAAAAACTTTTAGTTAAAAATTTTTAGTGTAGAAAATGTTAAATATAGTGTAACCATCTTTAGTAAGAAAAATTAAATTTTTAAAAAATTTAGAAATTTAGACTTTTATTTTTAATATTTAAATTTCTTTTATTTCTCATGAGGAGAGGAGGAGAGCCTGAGGATTGAGAAAGAGCTTAAAGCTTTGAGAAAGAGTTGAAGTTCAACACCACCACCTCCGATCAACGTCGAGTAGTGTCGACGATCATCAACTTTTGCCGATCTCTGTCCACCACCATTTTCGAGCACTTCTACCATCGTTGACCCCCATCGATTGCCGTCAACCACCACCAATCTTCGTTAATCGTCATCTATTACCGCTAACCACCGTTGACAACCACTAATCAGATGTTGCCAATCGCTATCGGTCACCGCCTCTCGACTGTGTAACTTGGGAAACCTAGTAATCACTTTATATCTGTGAGACAAGTGATTGCAATTGTAATTATCTTTTTATAGTGAAACTCTTCAGTTGGGTCAGACCCTGTGATTTTTATTTTTTCTTGTTTTCTATATAAAAACTTTTGATATCATTATTAGTTGTTTTCTCTTGTTTGAGTGAGTGCAAAATTTTTGTACCACACTAAGAGGATAATCTGCTACTCTTTTGCAGTGAATTTTCTAGCATGCATTAATGATGATAGCAATAGAGAAAACAAAATTATGGAAGAAGATATATCACTCTTCGCATATCAAGTGTAAATATGACATGAATGTATTGCTCTTGGACCAACTCTCAGATATATCCCAAAAAACAGAAATAGAAACATATTTTTTGAATCACTACTATTAATAGGTCGACAAAGCAAAAATTTTTCTGATAGTTTTTTTAATGTATATTTAAAATTATAACATCATCCTTTTATTTTAAATTTATGAAATTACAAATTTATCTGAAAATTTGCTTAATAAGCACGACATTTTTAACTTAGTAATGTATATATTAAAACTCAAAAGGCAATGTAACTCTGCGCGGCGTTGTTCTCTCTTGCGCCTCTTGCTCTCCTACATGGTTAATGGCAAGAGGAGGTTCGATTAGTTCGCTCGATCTTTTGATAACTGCAATCTGCAACCTGCAGTATGTTTATCTCCAACTTCGTTCGGTCCAAACTTGTTTCACGCCTCAGGCCATGGCTGGTCGAAGAACCAGACCTGGAGCTAGAGCTGGGCTTTCTTGCTTCGCGCGGCTGTGCGAAGAACCTAGCGTTCGATCCCTCGGCCCTGAACAGCCTTGTAGAGGATTCTACGGGCTTGGAGTTCAAGCGTGTAGAAGTCGGGGAACTCCATGTGCGAGTTAGTCCCTGGTTCAGCCCCTCCATCATAGTGGAAGTGCGGGGGCTTTATGCAACTTTAACTCATAGGTCTGTTTCGTCTTCCTCCGCATGTCCCAACTCTTTCTTTTGTCTTATGCAGTTAGGGTTAGGATTGTGAGATGGGGAAAACTTATGTTTTATGTTTCATCCAATATCAAGGGCAACAAGTAAGCCGCAAGACGTCCACAGAGATTTAGCAGCAAGAAAGAAGAAAGAGATGATCGCCTCTCTTGATACCGAGGTATCCGAGCCTCTTTGTGCTATATGACATTACATTCCTACCGCAATATCGTTCTAAAATACGAACACACGATCTGTTTCCATTAACTATGTTATTTCTGCAAGAAAGGTGCTTGGTCACTGTAAACTATATTGTTCCAATGAGTTTTACAAGTCAATCAATTTAAAATTAAGAAATTTTGTTTTGGTAGAAGTCACTCTAATTTAAAAAAGAAAATCAAAATACAGATTCATTTTTTTAAGCAATGATGTTAATCAACTTGCAATGCATCAATTGGCACATCTCTTGTAAGACACATTTCGACCTTTGTAATGAGCCTTTGGACAGTAGCCTGCGAAAGGTTTCAGTGCCCTTAGATTTTCTTGTATCCATATCTGAAGTGAAAGTAATGATTAATATCAAACTCACAGGATGTTATCATGGAGCCTTCATTTTGTTTACACTTCAATATGGATCTCACAATAGCTCTGTTATATTTAAATGATAATACAGTACACATAGTGAAACAAAACACCAATAACTAAAAACACCTTTAAAGATTTCTCCAATATAGGCTTCTGCCCTTCTGTGGAGACACATCAAAGACCGACAAATCCTTATAGTTCCTGTCTATCAAAAATAAAGTTACATGTGAATGGTCTCACCATTGATCGGGATGATAATGAAGACAATTGGGCAAATGACGTGATAGCGAACAAAAACTAAGTGTACACAATATCATCAACGGTTGAAGTAATGATGTGCCTCATCAATAGAATTATTGGAAAAGAGCTTCTGCTCATCACAACATTGGTATACTGCGACAGCAACATTTGTATTGATGCATGAATTCCATATGCCAGGAAGGAAATGTAATGAAAAATTTGGTATTTTCACGAACTCTTTTACCATTGTAGTTGATCCCATGTGCGCTTCAGTCATTGGAGTGTCTTTAATCACATTATAAACATCTCACTATTGGTGACTGATCTGCACTACATTTTTAATCTTCATAGGAAGTTGCCACATAACTAAATATCGAAATAGAAAACCCATTAATTGGATCATGATTCTCAATATCATTTAATGTTAAATTATAGGAAGGGAAGGTCAATCAGTGAATGCTCATCTCCATTGGCATATCATGCTGTTTTGGCATCTATATGCGAGCGACACTATGCAAAATTTTTACTTTTTACCACTATAGTGTATTTGTACCTTCCAATGATATATTCTAACTTCCAGTGAATTATTGGAGCAATCCTAAGGTGTCAAACTTTCATCGATAAGCAATTTTCTCATGGAATGCAAAATCTTTTCAAGTTTCACGAACCTATAATCTTAAAATCATCTATCTCAATGGTTGGATATTTTAACTGGTCAATTGTTTTATGAGTTATGTCTTTGCCGCATGCCGCGTCTAGTTTGGTGTTGTTCATGCATCCATTACATCAGTATTTGAAATATAATGTTCTTATAAGGGCATCAAGTTAGCACAATATAATTTATCAAATGTAAACTGATGTATGAATGAAGCGGTCATAACAAGAAAGTTGAAGTGAGATCAGAGTTCTTCACATTTCACTAGAATTTTACCTTTTCTTTGTTTTTAGTCTTGAAGGAATTCACAAGGTCATTTCCCATACTTTTTGGAAGTTGTTATGGTATGTTAACTCAAACTTGTGTTTGCTCTCATAAAGTCTATTTTAAAAATTATCAAACTCATTGCAGGTTTATCTTTTAACAAACCAAAGTTTTCTCCCTTTTACTTCTGGGTTATGGTTATTTTGGTCAGGTCCAAATTAGTTTTATTTTAAAGTGATGATCAAGGTATGACCTAATTCCATCTATTTATCGAAATAGTCAAATTCAAAAAAGAATCCCTAAGTTTTTGTTTAATATGTTTAACTGGTTGTAGTTGATTAATATGTATAAGTGGCTGAAGTAGAAGCTAAGTAAACCTTTTGTTGAGGAAATGATTAGCTTTATTCGAAGTATTTGTGTTGTGTTTTTGTATTCGTGAGAAATCAGAGAAATAATTTTGTCTTTCACTTACTTCTTTGAATTGATAATACAATGTATTATATAGAAGATTACAAGTAGAAAAAACGAGGAAACTATTTCACTAATTCCCTTAATTGAAGGGATTACAAATTAATTCTAATTCCCTCAATTTAAGAGATTACCAATTAATTCTATTTCCTTTAATTAAGGGAATTACAAATTAATTTCAATTCTCACATTTTAAGGGATTACCAATTAATTCTAATTCCCTTAATTAAGGGAATTAGAATTAATCTTCCCAACCTTATTTCCATCTCAGACACATCTCGACACACCCCCTCAAGCTGAGGAATAGATGTCTTTCATTCCCAGCTTGGATACAAGATCATGAAAACTTGAACTGTTCAGCCCCTTTGTTAGAACATCAGCTAATTGTCTTTGATGGAACATAGGATACACACACTAACCCTTTCTCCAATTTTCTTTGAGGAAATGTCTATCAATTTCAATATGCTTTGTCCTATCATGTTGTATAGAATTATGAACTATATTAATAGCTGACTCGTTGTCATAGTAGAGCTTCATAGGACCTTCCCATTGGATTCTCAAATCATCCAAAATGATTTTCAGCCACAGTAATTCACATAATCCTTGAGCAATAGACCTGAATTCTGATTCTGCAGATGACCTTGCCACTAAATTCTGTTTCTTGCTATCCATGTCACTAGGTTACCTCCAAGAAAAGTACAATATCCTGTAGTTGATCTTCTATCCTCTAGGGAGCCAGCATAGTCAGCGTCGGTGTAGGCTTCCAGAGTAAGAGTGTCATTCCTGTTGAGCAAGATTCCTTTTTTCGGATTGCCTTTCAAGTAATGCAATACCCTGTAGGCAGCCTGAAGATGAGGTTCTCTTAGATCATGCATGAATTGACTGATCATACTTACATAATATGTTATGCCTGGTCGAGTATGAGCAAGGTATATGAGTATGCCAACCAATCTCTGGTACATTCATTTATCCACAGCTGGTTATTCTTTAGCTTCTCCCAACTTATAGTTTGGATCTATTGGAGTAGAGATTGGCTTACACTCAGTCTTCTTTGTTTCTGCCAATAAATCAATCACGTACTTCTGTTGAGATATGAAGATCCCTTGTGTGAAATATGCCACCTTAAGACTGAGGAAGTACTTCAATTTCCCTTATTCCTTTGTTTCAAGTTCTTTTACTAGTCTCAGCTTCAAATCATGCTTCTCTTTCTCATCATTTCCAGTCACTATGATGTCGTCCACATAGACTAAAAGAGCAGTCACTCCCACTACAACTGAATGTTTAATGAAAAGAGTATGGTCACCTTGGCTTTGTTTATACCCATATTCCTTCATGATTCTTGCAAATCTGCCAAACCATGCTCTAGGAGATTTTTTTAACCCATAAATGACCTTTTCAGCTTGCACACCTTGTTACCTGTGTGCCCTTCAAATCCCGGAAGGATGTTCATGTAGATTTCCTCATTTAGGTCACCATGAAGGAATGCATTCTTAACATCATACTGTAGCAGCTGTCAATTGAAGTGAGCAACCAATGATAACAGAATTCTCACAGTGTTCATTTTTGCAACTGGAGCAAAGGTTTCCTGATAATCCACCCCGTAAGTCTGAGTGTACCCTTTGGCTACTAACTTTGCTTTATATCTTTCAAGGGAACCATCAGTCTTGTACTTCAATGTAAAAATCCACTTGCAATCAACAATATTTTTTTCTTTTGGTTTTTCAACGATCTCCCATGTTTTATTCTTTTCTAATGCACTCATTTCCTCTTTCATAGCGTCCCTCCATTCCCCTTTTGACAATGCCTCTGACACATTGTTAGGAATGACAATGGCGTTCAAACTCACAATGAATCTTTTGTGGGCTGGTGATAGGCGCTTGAGAGATACATAGTGAGATAGTGGATAGAGGATTGAATTATTGGATTTGTGTTAGTTCAGGAACGAGCTTTCTCATTGAATACATCTGAGGAAATCTTGGGAAATCATGAGTGACACTGGTTGGAGTAGGAGATGATAAGGGTTCAGGATCAGGTGACTCAGATGTGATTGGTTCAGAGGACTCCGGTTTAGCTGGAACAGGAGGAGAGTTTGTTTCAGATTCAACAACACGGGCTGGCGCATGTGGAAGGTCAAGGGTTTTAAGTGGTTCAAAGGACTCACAAGTACTATCTTTCATCATGGAAATCTCCCTCTGAAGAGAGGACCTGGAAAAAAAAAAGTTTATTTTTTCTGTAAAAGTGACATCGACAGAGATGTAAATTTTTTTGGTAGAGGGGTTGTAACATTTATATCCCTTTTGAGTGGAGGAGTAACCCAGGAACACACATTTGATGGTTCTGGGATCTAGCTTCCCTCTATGTTGTTTGTGGACATGAACAAAGACAGTATACCCAAATACCCTGAGAGTGAGGCCATTTGAGGTTCTGAAGTGAGGGTAGAAGCTATTTAGGACCTCTATGAGGCTTTTATTTTCTAACACACGGGAGGGAAGTCTATTGATCATATATGTGGCAGTAAGAACAGCTTCTCCCCAATAAGACTTAGGAACATTCCCTTGAAATAGTAAGGCTCGGGTGGCGTTGAGTAAATGCCCATTCTTTCTTTCAGCTATCCCATTTTGTTGGGGTGTGTCCACACATGAAGAATCATGGATAATCCCCTGTGATTGAAAGTAAGGTGGTAGAATTTGATTGAAGTAGTCTCTAACATTGTCTGTCCTAAAGCCTTTTATTTTGACCCCAAATTGATTTTGAACCATTGAATGGAAATTAGGTATAACAGTGCTAGCATCAAATTTTTGTTTAAGGAAGAGCCATGTAACCCGGGTGCAATCATCAATTAAGGATACAAACCAACGAGCCCAAAAAACATTAGGTATAGTGGAAGGACCCCACATGTCACTATGAATCAGATGAAAAGGCTGAGAACTTTTTTTATTGCTAATAGGAAAAGATACACGGGTATGTTGTGTCAATTCACAAATGTCACAATGAAACTCAGAAATATCTAATCCTTGAAATAAATGAGGAAACATTATATTTAGAACCCAAAAGAGGGATGACCAAGACGTAAGTGATACAACCAAATGACATCTTTGTTCGAGGAACTAAAAAAAGATGAAAACAAATTGCTCCTAATTTTCTGGGATGGTTCAAGGTGGTAAAGACCGCTCTTTTCCTTAGCAAATCCAATCCTCCTTCCCGAGTCCTGTTTCTAAAAAGCACAATAAGAAGAGAAAAAAAACAGCATAACATTTGAGATCATGAGTCAATTTTTGGATGAACACAAGACTTGTTGATAGTTTAGGCACATGAATAATGTTTTTAAGGATAAGACTAGGTGTGATATGTATATCTCCAATCTCTGCAATGGTAGCTAAAGAGCCATTGGTCATGATAATTTTTCTATTACTTGGACATGGGATATAGGCGTGGAAGAGTTGAGATGTGGGGGTCATATGGTCAGTAGCACCGGAGTCTATGATCCAAGAGTTGGTATAGAATTTGTCTAAGACATTCATGCAAACAGTTTTAATTGAAAGAGCTATCGAACATGCTCCAGAAGGCTTCTCAAGAGATCCCAACAAGCTTCTTAATTTCTCAATTTCTTCACTGCTAAACCCCCTATTGCTGAATTTTTCCTCAATATTGGGTTGCTATGCCATATGCGCTTGAGACCTTTGTTGCCCCCCACAGTTGGCCTATTCTCGGCTTGGAGGTTTACCATTCAACTTCCAACACTTCTCCCTTGTATGCCTTGGTTTCTTGCAATAAGTACTCCACAAGTTGTCTTTATTCTCCTTCCCTTGGTTATCTCTACCCGAGTGTTTAAGCAGATCATATTTCGACTTCTCTTGATTTGTTTTTGCTGCTAAGGCTGACCCATCCATAGTATGTGGTTCAAGCATGAAACTCCAACTTTCTTCTGTTCGGATTAATGAGATTGTCTCTTCTAGAGACAATGTATCCTCCTTGCCGAGGATTTGGATCCTAACTTGATCAAATTCAGAATTTAATCATGCCAAAAAATCATATATCCGATCATTCTCAATGAACTTCTTCAAAGTGACAGCATCATCATGACATTTCATCTCAATTACTCGATAGTGATCCAATTCCTGCCAAAGATTTTGCAACAGAGTAGCATATTCTGTGACAGATTTTTCTCCTTGTTTGGTGGCTCCGATTTTTGCCTTGATTTCATACACAAGGGCAGCATCACAGGCCTTCGAGTACGTGCGGTTGATATAGTCCCATATTTCCTTTGCGGTATTCAAGAACATGCAAGTGTCACTGATCGTTGGGTCCATGGAATCCCATAGCCAGGACATAATCATGGAATCCTCCTCTTCTCATGCTGTAGAGGCTGGATCTCTTTTTCCTTGTCCGGTTTCAAGTAAGTGATTAAGCCTCCCTTTGCCCTTTAGGTATGTGCGGACAATTTGGGACCATTTGAGATAGTTCTTCCCATTGAACCTGTTGGATGCCCGAATATTCTGCAACTCTCCAATTTTATGAACAACATTGGATTCTTCGGAAGGGTTGGAATTGCTGGAGACAGTGGTTTCGGATGTTGACATGGTGAAAAAGAGGAATTCACAACAATTAATGCTGGAATCAACGGCTGCAACGGTAAAAGAATCGCAACAATTAAGACAACGAATAAAAGAATCAACGCCAAAGAAGCGGCTCAACAACAAAGAATTCAGTGGTTCAACGACAAAAGAATCCTTAGAGCGATCACAAGATCTGCTTCTTTACGCGCTTCTTGACGATCTTCCTTGAGAGCAGCGAAAAAGAATCAAATGGCTGCAAGCAACCTTAGAGGCGAATAGCGGAGGAGAGCCGAATGACCCTAAGCGGAAAGGATCGAATGGCGGCAACAGAAGGCGGTGTTCTCTAGGTTTTGAGCCCTGGCTCTGATACCATATGGGAAATCAGAGAAATAGTTTTGTATTTCACTTCTTTGAATTGATAATACAAGGTATTATATAGGAGATTACAAGTAGAAAAAACTAGGAAACTATTTCACTAATTCCCTTAATTTAAGGGATTACAAATTAATTCTAATTTTCTCAATTTAATGGATTACCAATTAATTGTAATTCCTTTAATTAAGGGAATTACAAATTAATTTTAATTCCCTCAATTTAAGGGATTACCAATTAATTCTAATTCCCTTCATCAAGGGAATTAGAATTAATTCTCCCAACCTTATTTCCATCTCAGACACATCTCGATAGTATCCTTTAATTGTTTTTGTTGAGTGTCGCATGTCTACATGTCTACAAGAATTGTTAGCGTTGTTTTATAGAAATTTTAATTCACACTCGACAATATCTTATCTTATTTATATATTTTTTTAAAATCTCTTCACATTTATTTATCTGCTGTTTTTTTGGTGCATGTTCTACCTTGAACTTGCCTTCGTAAGCCACTTAAGTCTATTTTCTACCATTTTATCTTTAATATTTTATATTCTCACCATTTCTCTGCCATGTTTGTTTTTCACTCTTATCTTTTTAGCTCAGCTATGCCTTGTATATCCTGGCTATCAGCTACTTTTTTTTCCGCATGCACGCACACGCACACACGAAAACACACACTCCCCATGTAAACAAAACCTTGAACCCATAATCTCTTGGTTAAAAAACACATTTTCCAATCACTAGGCCAAAGGGGCTTGCATAATGACCTCTTTATTGTTCAACATACATATTTTTAAAGCATAACTAAGTTAATTTCTGGTTTATAAATATTCGTCCCCAAATATCTATGATATTATTTTATCATATAGTCTGGTATTCTCATTATATTTCTACATTTTAACCATCCAATTTTAAATCTAAAAGATAAGATGTGTCATCATCAAATATCACATTCTTGTGTATAATTGATCCAATATGCTTGAACCTATTATACTTAGGCATCACTTAAGTTTCCAACAATTTTGCATTATATAGAATTTACATCCATTATAACTACATATTATACTGATTATTTGTTCTATTTAAATATAAAGGTGAAAAAAATCTTGAATTTGTTTTAATAATATATATTTTTTTTGTTCAATGTCAAATTGTTGTAACATATATTTTACTGTTTTAGACAGATATTTAGTTTTATTGACTTTCTAGTTTCTACAAGCACTATTCTTAGAAATAGCAAATTGCAAAACATTTGCATTCCTGACTTATTGATTGATTGGAAAGCATTTAATGCCAGCTTAAAGGTACATTATGTTGATCCAGACAATAGAAGAGTACTTTTACCTTACATCTATTTCTCACATATTCTTTAGCTAGAAAGTTTTTACTTTTAGCTTCTTGATTGATCATTTAGTGCAGAAAATCAAATATGGTTTATTTTACTAATTTTAGGGAGCTTCTCTGCATGATGCCATTGAGGGACTTTTAGCTCGAGATATCTCAAGTGATGGACCTATAACCTCATGGGCAGATATTATTGCTAGCTCTTATCAGTTAAAGTTCCAGGATATTTGTCTAGAACTTCAACTACCAGGAAAGTCTCATTCATGTTTATTGGAGATAGACGAAATTTCCTCTGACTCTCAGTGTCTTTACAGCACTTCTTTGTTAAGAAAATTTTTTGATTCATTTTTTGTGCATGGAAAAAGTAGTGAATTATCTATAAGCTGCAGCAATATGAAATTTGGTTTGAAGGAGAATGGACAGAAAAAATGGATAGCATCTTTGATGGGTACATCTTTTCATGTCAAACTAATTGGTTTTCATCCTTTGGGCAACTGCATACATATTCCAACAACAGTGATCGAACTTTCACCTGAAGTTATTCCTCAGATCCTGTTGATACTGGATGCATTTTCTTCTAAAGGGCATGGTGTTGTTAGAACTGGAAAGGAGCTTTGGAAGATTGCTGCAAATAGAATTAGTCATTCAACTTTAGGGGTGAGGCATCCTTTGCAAAATGTTATTGAGATGGTGGTCTTATGGTTGCGCTATGTTTATGCTTATGGTTCTTTACTAGATGTGGTTGGAAGTTTACATGATGTATCTATAAGAGAAAATACAGGCAAGCCTTCTATTCACAGAAAATTGATCATTCGGGTTAAACATCAGTTGGGTTTAATTTTTCATCTTGAAGAAAAATTGCCTGCACACATGGTGGTTCAAGCACGCCGAATAGCACGTTATAAAAGATTTCTCATCTCAACCGATCTCAAAGAACCCATAGGACTTTTCAGTAAATTACTAAGAAAGATTCTGGCACCCCTCTGGCTTCTCAGGGGAGTGATCTGCTTCATTTTCCAGGCAGTGTTGCCTCGCACTATGGATGGCTCAACTAAACTTAGAGGTGCCCGTTCTTTTTGCTTCAGTTTTGGAGAAGTATTAATCACGTTGTCTCATTCAACTTGTGTCCATTTTCCTATAACTAAAGAAGCTAAAAGGGAAGATAAGATCAACTTACCTTCATTTTACCTATCTTTAAGGCAGCTGTACTTAATCTACAAAACAGATGGGACTAAGTTATCTTTTTTTGCGGCACTCCAAGGAATTAAACTTAGCCTGGCGGCATCATTGCAAATTCCACTGGATCATAATTTGATAATTAAGAGAAACCATTCTTCTAAAGCAGTTCATCCTGAGGGCATTGACGAGTTGAAGGTCATCTTTTGGGGTGAGCCTGCTTCATTATATCATTCTCCTCAGGTAATATGTAATGATGATTCTTTGAAGCCCTTTGGTATTATTTTGGAGAACGATATTAGAGGCCTCTGGTCAACCTGGGATAAAATTAGAGGGAAACATGAAGCAAATGCCCTGCCTGAGGGAGGGGCATTTCTATTGTGTGAAATAAAGTACTCCCTTGCAGATCATAGAGCTTGTGGAATTTGGAAATACAGCCTTAATATCGAGAAAACGAACCTTGATTTGGATTATTCATCTATTCTATCTGCTGTCCTTATGTTTAGACAGCTGGAGGATTACTCTCAATGGACAACTAGAGCTGGGATCAAACCAACCATGCCTCGCACTTCAAACATCATTGTAGATAAACCTGGAACCAGTGAAGAAAATGCGGTAGAATTGTTTGCAAAAAAAATTGTTGGTGCTATTCTTAACCTGCTTCCAGACAAGAACATTCATGTTGGGGCAGTCATTGCAGGCCTTGGTATTCGAGTATCACTTGAAGAGTGGGCTTTAAGCTACATTGAGAAGGATATTATTCCTGTAATTTCCCAAGGGAATAGCCGCTATTGGCTTCAAATTGATATAGGGAATACAGAATTTGTTGTCGGGCCTGCGTCTACAGCTGTATTATCTGCAATGACTCCTGCAGCCATTTTTCAAGAAACACATTCGGAGTATCTTTGGTTGAAGGAGCCACAAATTTTTTATGCTCATCGGGAAGAAACTGCGGATGATAAAATTTTTTCACATGGGCGCATTACATTGAATGCTTGCCTGAGGTCAAACTTGGTCAATGTTTCATCTGGTTCTGAATCGATTAGGCACTTGCATATTGTTGATCCAATTTGGATTACAACCAAAGCCTCAATTTGTAGGTATAAATCTATGCATTCTTTTTCATTCATTTTGTACTGTAGTATTTTATTTGGAAGATAAGCTTGCTTCTTAAATGATCTGACATTGTTTGGAATCTACGCTACAGCATGCGTGAGGCATCTTTTTTGATTTTTTTTAACCTTTCATTGGAAATAATTTCTTCAAACTCAGATAGATTGCTAACTCAAACGTAACTTATAAATATCTTTTTAAGTTTTTACTTCAATTACCTCAGAGAAATCTATTGTATAGGATAATTGCAGCAAGAAGATTGATACCCATTTTAATTTGCTAAAAACCCTGCAACACATCTTTTCTTGTCGTCTTTGTGATTCACTAAAATTGTTGTAATTGTGTCCAAACAATGGAATCATATAAGGGCTGGTCATTCTTAATAATTCATTTTCATATAGATTAAATTATTTCTACTGAAGTGGCCTTTTTTTCATTATAGTATATTTTTTGAATAGCACAAATTGTTAATTTGTTTAGTCACTAATTTTTCTTTTACTTCATGTAAGTTTGGCTGATATAATTGGAATTGTATAAAATAAATTTTATGATTTTAATTGTGTTTTTGGATTGCAATATGTGTTGAGATTTGTATCTAATGTAGGGTCCTATTTATGAATAGATGAAGTCTAGGGATTTATTTGTAAATGTTGTAATTTCTATGGTTCTATATAAGCTCGCCATCAATGAAATGAAGGTGGTTTTTTGAGCATTAATTTCTATTTGGCATCAAAGCCAAACCCTAACCCTAGTTTCAGATTTTGTTCATTGTCGTGGTTGCTCGAGCAGGAAAGATAGAGCAAAGCACCACAACGACGTGATCACAGAAGGACAGATGGACCGCGATTCGCGTAAAGGAAGCAACGACGGGATTGCAGGATTGCATCGACTCGCATGAGGGAAGCAGCAACGGGACCATAGGACCACAGAAGGGTTGCGACTCACACGGGGGAAGCAGTGAAACAATCGCAGAAGCCGCGAAGCTCTCGTATTTCTCGTCATCCACTCTCCCAAGGCCAGAAGAAGTAGAAAGGAGAGTTTAGAGGTTTCACACGTTCAGTGCATTTTCAGCGGAGAAGGGGCTTCTGCAGCGCAGATGGGAAACTGACGATTCATTCTTTGCTTTCGAGCGAGCCCTAATCACAACAACTGGGAGCTTCGAAGGTCGATTCCTTTCGCTTGCTACTAAGCAAATAAGTGCAGATTTTTGCATGCGTGGGAACAGGGTGGTTCAAACAATTTCGCGTGGAGAATTTGACAAGGGCTTTGTATCGGGCATATAAAGTAAAGAATAGTTAAAGTGAGTTTGATCCTTGATGATGAAATAAATCTAGGTAAAGTAAGGCAGAGGAGGTTGCATGTGATTTATATTTGGATCCTTGTGGTTGAGGATGTCAGGAGGTGGAGATAGTATGAGAGGTGAAGAATTGGAGCTTCTGAAATAGATATATCTTGAAGTTTTGAAGGTTTTGATCGAGCTCATACATGGAGATAACATCTTGGTCGGAGCCACTACCTTGACACTTACTTCGACTCAAGTGAAGCTAGATCTCCCTTATGTGGATTTGAAGCTTAATGGATCGACCACATATCTGAGTTGGCCGCGTCATATTAAGGCTGCTCTAGTAGGGAAGAGACTAGCAGGATGCCTTGCGGGACTTAGTCCAAAGAGTGATAGTGCTGAGAGGGATGAGTGGAGGATCACAAACGCCTTGCTTTATACCTGGCTACTCAACTCGTTGGTTTCATCAATTGCCTCATCAGTGGACGACATTCGAAAGATGAGAGACATTTGGGCGAAGCTAAAGAAGATTTATTCTAGGCTTGAGAATCACATCAGACTATTTCAGATTCAGCGTAAGATAGAGATAGCAGTTCATGGCAATAAATCGATTCAGGAGTACTCTAAAGGCCTGGAGCATTTGTGGCAAGATCTTGATCACTTCTCACTTATGTCAAGCTGCGGTGATCCGGGGTGCAAGAATGGAGAGATCTTTGCACGAATGAGGACTATGCAGTTTCTGGTTCATCTAAAGCCGACCTTTGATCATAGGAGATCAATTCTTCTAGCTCTGACCACTATTCCTTCACTAGATGGGGCCATTGTTGCGTTGATATAGGAGTAGAGTCATCTCACTACCTGACCCGAGGCTTGAAGTTAACCAAGACGGGAACAAAATGCGGAAATCAATTCACTATTATTATAATTCTATCACTAACATTTAATATTAAAATAATATATGAAAGAGCTACTAAAGAAAACAATTAAAATTAACAAGTGGAAATTTATACATTTCCGTTTGTTGTGCTAGTCTTCTATACACATTTGCTCCTTCTCTATTCATTTTGTTCAAATGTTTAAGACCTAAAAATAGTATAAAAATAACATGAGCTACCTTAAGTCAACTTACTAGTAATCACACTTCTAAATTACAGTAGTTCAAGGAAAAAATTCAATATGCATGCTGGTCTTTATATAGTTATATGAAATCTTATAATATATTAAACTTTCATATTTTCTTATAAAGAATTTGATATATGCTAATAAACAACATGATATTTGTTTATAAGCAATCAAATATATGTTTATAAGAAATATGATATATGCTAATGTATACATCATTGACATTTTCTAAATGAAAATACTCAATTTTCTATAAACATTTACTTTAACTTTGATTTTACTTTATATATACACATTTGTCTCTGTGAGGATTATCGTTAACAAAACTTAACACACCATTGACCGATATTATTTTGTCGATTCTTGTCAGTACAACATTTACCGATCTACACATCGCAATTGTCTAGGGTAGAAAACCTATATCTGCCCATGACAAATATTATCTCGTATGTACAGTGGTTAGTAATTTAAACATCACAATTGTTTGGAGTGGTAAGCTCTGATCTACTTGCCCCTGACCGATATTATCCTCTTGGCATAGCGATAAGTGATCAAATCATTACAATTATCTAGGGCGGTAGAAAAAATATATGCGCACGACTACACTGACATCCTCTACCTTTGCCATTAGGGGGTGAAATCCTTCTCTGAACATGCACATACAAACATTCATATATAATGTATCTCATTCTTTATAACATATATTATTCTGAAACATTTCTATGAAATCTACTAACATGCATACTTCTTTATTGTGCAATTATCCATTATGCATATCTTTTATATCATTTATATATCTATTTCATACATATCCTTCCTACATGCTACTCTTACATGTTTATTTTAAATATAATATTTATATAAATATCATTCATCTCATGCACATCTTTCATGCATGAACATCTTTTATAACTTTTCAGTCATACATAACTTTTCTAACAATATGAAGAATCTACTGCAATATAAATCTAATTGAACTTCAACATACTTATAAATCAACAAATATTTTGAAATAAAGACGATTGCTGAAATTTAAGAATGTAATTACTCATCTCAGTTTCCATACTAAATCCTTAATTTTCAATAATTAGCTAAAGGTTGCAGTAACTTTTATATTGAGTTCAATAACCTATAAAACAAAATATTAAATTTTAGGATATAAACAATTTCTATTAATTGAATTAATCCTTAAATTATCATAAAATTACTTTACCTGAATTTAGAGGGTTGCTTTGTAGTGAAAGTCCATACTCTCGTCTCGAGTCTGTTACCCCGGTAAACAACCCAGAATCCACAGTTAACTTCAGATTTAAAGATATCTTGACTCATAAAATAATTTAAACGAAAATATGAATGATTTGCTAAAACATGCTTTAAACGACTTTCTCGGTGACCAATCCATTTCAAAAGCTATCAAATTTACTTTATATCACCTCCAACTACATTTCCCCTACGCTGATATCATGCTAGAACCCTTTTGGTAGTTCACGAAAGACTTTTGATGCTTTCGACACTCAATCGACGTCTCTTACAGCTATCGAAAGGGAAAAAACACGAAAGACGAGATAAAACTCAAAATGAAAGTCTAAGGAAGAAAAGAATTGCCTCAAAGGTCGTGAAAAAGAGATTTGCACTTACAAAAATTACCCCGGAGCCCTAAACCGCATCTTGCGACTTTCTCTATGCCGCTTGACTCGTCTGCTACCGGTGGCCCTTTCATTGTAAAAAAGAGAGGAAATCAGAAATGGGGAGTGGACCGCTGCTTATCAGGTGGCTGCTTGTCCCTTCTTGATTGCGTCTGTGGGATGAGTTGCAATCGAAGCCACTCACAGGAGCTTTTGTCGAGCTTGATGGAACTGGTAAGGAGAGTGTGTAAGTGAAACCAAGAGGGGAAAAGGGGTATCGGGAAAGGGTAGGAGATGTCAAGAGCTCTGAACTCATTCGATTGTACTAAAGGAATAAAAGAGGCGTAAGTCGGTGGGTACAGTGTCAAGGATTAGGGAAATAATTAAGGTTAATTAAATTAAATAAACTTATAATTGCAACATTTTATATCTTCCAAACTATTCGTAATTACATACAATACTTTATATTATATCAATCGATTTTTCAGAAAGATTTTTATAAATTTTTTTTGATTAAAATCCGAGGGGTGCGAAAATTGAGTTGCATTTTGTGACATCAAAAGTTTATCCGTTTCTCAAAATTAGTTATTACAAGTCGCATGAAGCTGCACTCTGAGTCGAGTGATCTTTTGGGTGCACGATCAACATTGGCTGCTGCGAATCCAAATTCGCTAGGTGCCCAGAGGGAGACTCACAAATGCTATAACTATGGTGAAGTCCACCTAAAGAGAGAAAAAAAGTTGGACGTGGACAAGGTGGAGGTCGAAAATGTGGAAGAGGGGGCACTGGGCAAATCTGTTGGTAACAGAGGAGGGAGAGACATGTGTGATATTTACTAGTGATGATCATTAGTGTCTGGTAGGGCTGTCAAAACGGCTCGTTGTTTGCGAATAGCTCGTGTTCGGTTCGTTCGGTAAGTTAACGATCCGAACACGAACAACACGAATAAATATTTGTTCGTTCGTGGTCGGCTCGTTTTGGCTCGAAATACTACTAATCAATTATATATATATATTTGATGAGTAATATTTTTTAAAAAATTAATTGACTACAAGGCTACAAAGATTTATAATCAATTAAAAGTATTTAATGAAGAAAATAAAATAAAATTTATTAAATTAGATTCAAATGATGTTTTAAATCTTGCCCCAATCCTTGACATCTTATGGTTACGTGATTAGGGTTGTCAAAATGACTCTTTGTTCGTGAACGACTCGTTTTCGGCTCGTGTTCGGTTCGCTAAGCTAACGAGCCGAACACGAACACACTTTTTTCAGCTCGAAATATAAACAAGCCTGAGCTCGCTCGTGTTCGGCTCGTTTACAGCCCTAGTGTTTGGAGCTGTTGACATGGAAGCAGAAAGCATGGAGACGAGGATGTCTCAAATCCATGAATCAAGGGGTAACATTGCCACTTATACTTGTTTCCACAAAGGTGTACCGGTAACACACTTGCTCTTGTCTCTTTTTCCATCACAAAATCATTAGAATGGATCATAGATTCTTCCGTTTTTTGTTACGCAACGGTACTGCTATAGAGTTCTTTTCATATACTCATCTAGCAATATCAGAGACTACACAAACTGCTGATGATACAACACAACCTGTAGTTGGTACAGATACAATGAGATGTAACAATTATATGACTTTGTTCAATGTTTTAGATGCTTGTTTTCTAATAAACCTCTTATCAATTAATGCCATTATTCTCCAGTTAAAATGCATAGTTTCTTTTGATATTTCTCAGGTGATCTTCTAAGAGAAAGGGACAAGCCGGGCACTTAAGACTGAAACGTGGCATAACGGACTCTGGTACTTGTACCGAGAGGGGATGCACTCAACTCTGGCTTCCATGGTGGAAAGTGCTGTAGTAGGAGAATCTGGGAGGAACGTTGAGAATGTGTTACAACTACATCACAGATGTATGAGACATTCCAGTCTTAGTTTCCTGAGTTGGTTGCATCCATCTATATTAAAAGATAAATAAGGAGAAATTGACATGTGATGCTTGTGAGTTTGACTAGCTTAGAAGGAGCTCTTATATTAAAAGATAAATAAGGGGAAACTGGCATGTGATGCTTGTGAGTTTGGCAAGTTTGCTAGGAGCTCTTATGCTAGTTTTGGGAATAGTAGCTCTGGTATTTGATTTGATACATTCTGATTAATGGAAACCTTATCCCACTAGCTCTATGAATGATTATCAGTATTTTGCTACGTTTTTTGATTGCTTTTCTTGTGTTATTGGGATGCATTTGATGAAACAAAAGAGTGAGGTTGTTGCTTACTTTAAAGATTTCTACAAAGCAATTCAGACCCAATATAGTGCAGTTGTGAAGACACTGATATCTGATAATGAGATATATTATATTAACGAAGCATTTGTGGACTATTTGTCAGCTCAAGGGATACACACCAAATCACATGCCTATACTACTAACGTAGAATGGAGTAGCAGAGTGGAAGAATCAAATCTTCTAGAAATAACCCTAAGCATGATGATGACAATGATGTCGCACAACACTTATAGGGACAAACAGTGTTGACAACTACTCAATTGATTAACATGATGCACTCAAGCGCACTGAAGTTGAAGTTTCATTGTTAGATGTTGAAAGGAGACGATAGCGAGACATTTCCATTGAAAATATTTGGATATGCATGCTTTGTGAAATACAACAAACGATCTGTATGGAAGTTATATCCAAGAGCTGTAAATGTTTGTTCGTTGGTTATTCTGCTACTCAAAAGGTCTATGTCTGCTATCAGATAGTTTGAACTATACTATACTCTGAAGGTGAAGTCACCATTTGATGACTCAACAAATACTAGAGATGAGGTAAGAGAGAGTGAGTAATAGTGATGATGAAGTTGTGTAAATTGGAGCAATTCCATGTCCTGTGATGTGGAATGAATTAACTGAGGAGAAAAAAACTGAGGAGATTGACCCTAGAGGTTGTGGGATTCAGGCTGAAGGTGAGTTAAAGGTGTATACATGGAGGAAGAGGCAAACTAAGGGAACAGAGTCTGCAATACCAACGAGTTCCCCGTCCCGTTCTTCCCCCAACTCTTGAGGCACTTACACCATCCACCTTTCATTCAAAACTCCCTGTTGATAATATTCCTCCTTCGTCCACCCCTACCCTCGTAACGTTAAGGAAGTTCTCTCGCACCAATGCGGGACATCCTCCTGATCATTTTGGGTGAGAGCTTGGCATTGCAAACTTTATTTCGTATTCTAACATCTCACCTTTGGATGAAACATTCATTGTATCATTGGAATCTGTCTCTATACCAAAGTGTTGGCAGATTGCTAAAGAGGATCCCAAGTGGAAAACGACGATGCATGAAGAGCTTGAAACTCTTGATAATAACCAATCATGAGAGATTGTACCACTACCAGCAGGGAAGAATATAGTTGAATGCAGGTGGATTTCACGGTAAAACAAACTCTAGAAGGGAAGATGGTGAGGTACAAAGTACGACTAGGGGCAAAAAAGTATAGTTAGACGTATGACATTGGCTATGATGTAACCTTTGCATTAGTCGCAAAGGTGAGCACGGTGATGACATTGACTTCTCTAGTAGTGAATGTTGGATGGAGACTCCACCAATTGTATGTGAAAAATGCTTTTCTTCGTGGGGAGCTACTGGAGGAGGTATATATGCTTTTCTTCATGGGAAACTAATGGAGGAGGTATATATGGAGATACCAACACAATTCAGTATATCTTAGATAGGAGACAAGGTGTGTAGGCTCAGAAAGTCACAGTATGACTTGAAGTAGTCTCCTCAAGCCTAGTTTGATAAGTTTAGAACGGCGATTGTTAGCATGGGATATCAAAAGATCAATGCAGACCACACGATGTGCTTTTGACAACATGAAAATCACACTACCATACTTGCTGTGTATGTGGATGACATAATTATCACTGACGATGATGAAGCAAAGATTGCTCAATCGAAGAGAATATTGAGAAAATATTTTAAGGTAAAGGATCTGGGACAACTCAAATGCTTTCTTCGGATTGAAGTGGCTCATGAATTTGAGGGGATGATCATATCCCATAGAAAATATGTACTGGATTTTTTCATGGAGACAAATATGCGGGGGTGTAAACTTGTAATTTCTCCAATTGATCAGAAAGTCACACTCAGTACAGATGTAGATGAATCCGTTGATCGTGAGAGGCAGCAGAGGCTGGTGGGCTACTTGATCTATCCGTGCTACACTCGACCCAATATTTCTTTTGCAGTAAGTGTGGTAATCCGCTACATGCATGATCTAAGGAAGGATCATATGGATGCAGTGTATCAATGTTATTTGGTTGTAAGATCCTGATTTTGAACTTTGCCTGTAAGCTGGGGTGGTCGCTCGACGATGTGTTCTTTCTACTTCTAAAGCTAAGATATGAAAATTCTGTTTGTAGTAAGTTAGTAAGAATTAACGTTGTATCTTCCGTTCCATCTTCAGATTCTCCCTTTCTCTTCTTTGACTCTTCAAATCATGGTTGAGGGTAATCTCCCATTGGGTTTCATCCTTAATGTCCGCAAGCTTCTACTGAAGTCGGCGGATCTCTCGTTGTATCTCTTCCCGGGTAGGCTTGGGTATGTATCTCTTTGGAGGCATGACTACGATTTAGGGCTGGGAGGTGAAAGATGGAGTATGAGACTAATTCAAAGTGCAGAAAATTTAATCTAAGGTTGTTGATTTTGAAAATCAGCTAAGAGAAATTCGGGTTACGTCAAAATTTGTCTTTGTTTTGGTGGGTGGTAAGAATGAAAATTTTAGGTGGAGCTTGCCTAGTAGGGGAGGATTCCAGGAAATCCTAGGATGGGGTTAGGCCTAGGTTAGCTCTGATATCAAATGATATCGGAGTTAACCCAATTCACAATAAAAAAAATTCAAATAGGTTACAACAACGAATCTTAAAAAATAGGAAATAAATGACAACAATGCAACCCTAGGCAATGACAAAGGGGATGGGTAACGGTTGGCCGACAAGTGGGTAAGGTCGGATGGCTGAATTTTAGGTGGGGTACTTATGGTAGGGACTTTGGCAAACAGGTTGGTTATGGTGGTAGGTGAGATGGCCAACTTAGACTGAACAGGAATAGTGGCGGCAATCGACGACTGGGAGGAAGGGGCATTAACACAAGCTGGACTGGATAGGGAGATTGGGACATCAAGAATGGTTAGCCAAAGGCCAACAGTGGCTATTTAGGTGTTGGCTATGGTAAGGAGGGGGTTATGCAGGCAACAGTAGGAAAACTGGAGGATGTGGGAGAGGTGAGAGTTACGAGAGGGAGGACGACTGATATTGGGGAAGTTACAAGAGGAAGCAGTGGTTGTTTGAGGTGAGGTGGGGTGGGGTGGGGGAGGGGGTGTGGATTTGCAGCCAGGTCTAGCGAGAAAGGAGCAGGGGTGGCTGGTTGGTAGAATGCCAACAGGGAGATGCGGGGAGAATAACTAGCAGTGGGGGAAAGAGGGACTGCGGTGAGGATTTGAGAAAAGTAAGCATCATCGCGGGATTGAGTTACAACCAAAGCATCTTTCAAACCTTTGGAGAAGATCGTAAACTCGGATGAGTTACAATTGGAGCACCTCCTCGGCATTGGATACAACCTTAGAAGGGAAAACAACCCCCGACGACTGACTCGTACAAAAATCTGAAATCTGGAAGATAAAAACTGATCTCAACTAAAACAAACAACACCTATAAATAATGAGGAATAGTAGATAGAATCAATATGGAGTAGAAATAGAAATGTGATGGAAATGAAATGAGGCAAACAAGGAAAGTGCTAGAAAAGGAAGAACCAGACAAGACAAGGAATCAAATAGGAAAAAAGAAGGGTAGAAGAAGCGGTAACTACCCTGGGCTGGATCACAGTAGTGTAGCTGTTATGGTTGTTCCCACATCACAATTTATATTACATAAATCAAAACCAAAAAGTATCAAATAGGGATTCAAGTATCATACTTATGCTAAATCACTAATTAAATCCTAATAATAAATTAACATAAGGTAGGCAAGGGCCCACAAGACTAGTGGTCCAACAACTAGCAGGAAGTTGTTTTGCTTCATTTCTCATCGTATGGAATCCTCTCTTGATTCCAATCTTGCATACATAGCGCTCCCTTGCCATCAACTTATCATAAATAACAATGTAGAATTGTTTGACATGATTGGCATTGAACACCTCAACCCTTTTTTTGCATATCATGCATGTTTTACAAGCTTTTGACTTTAGTGGTTGTTTGGCATCTATATTAATCCATAGTAAATTATTGAATTGAACTATAGTTTTCTTTCAACATGGCTTATCATAGTATAGACAATATCTTACCGCATAGTTAAATGAATCTCATAATTTTTGACATAACCCAAAACTCAATAGAAGCAATCCCATATAGATAACTTGTGTCATCAATTCTAGTTATGGTAGTGGGAGAGTATGGGTTTATAAAGGCATAATATCACATTTAGATGAAGCAATAACAACCTCCAAACTTTTTTATGCTGTCTTGGAAGGAAGGCATCCTTGAGAAGCCCTCGCTATTTTAGTGAAGAAAGCAATGAAGAAAAGGGGAACATGGGCAACATTAGCTAAAAAAGGCATCAACACAGTGCCAAAGTGGCTTTGAGACGGAAAATCTGGTGATTACAACTATAGATTGATGTGATTTGAAAATGCTTGAAAAAAATTCTATTGTTTGGAAGGAGACAAAAGGAGCTTAGGATAATAAGCCAATGACCATGAAAAAAATTGAAGGAAGAGATGCCACTTGTGAAAAGAAAATGCAAGTGGTGGTTTAGCATACAAATAAGAGGCTAAAGATGGTGAAGCTAATCATGAGGAAGTCACATTTGATGTTGTTTGGAAGCGATAATTGTAAGATGAGTTCATTTTCTTGCTCGAAAGGCAATGACAACGTTGATGCTAGGAAAAGGTGTCGGTGAGGTAATGTGCTCATGGATTTACATGCGAGAAGAGAGTACCAAAGGCGTTGCTTTAAGTGTCATTGCATCTCATATGTATTGCTCATCTTTTTCTTTCATATGAAACTGCCCTTCGTCATTTCTTCAACGACTGTTTGGCTTTATTACCATGAATGAAATGAGCTAGAGAACTAAGAAAAGAGGGTGAAACCTAATTTAATATTCATTTGATCAGCATAAGAAAAGTACTCGCACACACACACATAAGATTCATATATATCCCAACCATGAACTAATGATAGTTGAAACTAATAAATAGAACACATAGTTTTCACAATTTCAATAGAGAAAAATAAATTTAAGTAAATGAAGTTACCCCCACTTCCTTTGCCAGACCATGAAGCCGACTACTTGGATTAGTCGGCCCAACATTGGACCTGATTTAGCTTCCCTCATCATTTTTACAGGTGCTATTTTGCTTTGTCACTAGAGGTTACAACAAAGCATCCCGTTTTTATGCTTGGCATGCTTCGTTTGATTCCTTTTTTTGGAATCCTACAAAGTGTGATCCTGCTTTGTTAGATTTGCTTAGTAAAGACATGGAATACATTGTAAATGCTTAGATGCATAATTTTGTATTTTCTTATATTAATGTTAGAAGAATATAAATAACAAGGTCGTGAAAACCGGACCGGACTTCAAACCGGAAGAAGGAAATGTTCAAGGTTCATTGGTTCGTCCGGGATTGAACTGAATGATGTAATAAATATAAAAATTAATTAAATATGACCTAAATAATGCACTAATAATATAATAAATTAATAATACAAATATTTTTGGGCTCGTTTTATAAATGAGCAGAACTCAAATAAATATTTGTTCGTTCGTGTTTGGCTTGTTTGACTCGAAACAATTAAATAATTTAATAATAATATTTATTTACATTTTTTATATTAATTTTTTATATGTATTAAAAAATGTTAAAATTTTTTATTTTTCAAAATTATTTAAGTGGCATATTTATAAAAAATACAAGTTTAGGTTTTAAATATGTAAATAAATAAAATTTGAGTCGTATGCATGTAAATATTCCTATAAAAATAAAAAATAAAATTTTAGCTGTTAGATATGTAAATAAATAAGATTTGAGTAATATGCATGGAAATATTCCTAAAAATATAAAAAATACAAGTTTAGGTGTTAGAAATGTAAATAAATAAGATTTGAGTGGTATGCATGTAAATATTCCTCAAAATATAAAAAAATAAAAGTCTAAGTGTTGTATATGTAAATAAATAAGATTTGAGTGATATGTATGTAAATATTCCTAAAAATATAAAAATTACAAGTTTGTATTTGATATGTAAATAAATAAGATTTGAGTGGCATGCATGTAAATATTCCTAGAAATCCACATAAAATCCGATGCATATAAAGAAAAGTTTTCCAAGCTACCTTTAGTCCCACTCCGTAATTTTGCCTTTAGAAATTTCACACATCTCTAAAATGAAGACTTAGCTTGACATGGATTTCCCAAAAAAAAAAAAAATTGCAAATCTCAAAATTCCAAATCCTTGATAACTTGAATTTGTAATATAAATATTCATGGATTTCCAATAAAATAAAAAAAAAAGCGGTTCAATTGAACCGCATCTGGTTCGACGGTTCGAACCGTCGTTAGTCCGGTTCTAGTCGGTCTGATGTAGAAACTATTTTATGCCTGCCCAGAACCGGACCACCGGCCGATTCACGGTCGAACCGGTTGAACCGGCCGGTTCGGTCCAATTTCTTAAACGGTGATAAATAATGCCTAACTGCTGGTTATAGAAGCTATAAGAAATGGCTTGCTCATTCTGCTTGCAAATTTATTAAAATTTGGGGTTAATTTTTTTAATAGAAAACATAACTCTATCATAAGGCCAGTTATGAGATTTTAAGAAGAGTTATTGGAGGGATAATCTTCTGATATAAGAGCTAAATGAAAATGTACACTTGATTTTCTTCCAAAAAATGAGCAATTGTGTGTGGAGCAGGGATCCAACCAATTATTCCATAGCTGGAATCTTGGGTATAAACCATTGAGCTAATGTGATGCTGTTTGTGAATTATTAGGTTTCTTTGAGGAGCAAAATTTGAGCAGAGAATAATGCAATATATGATCAAGTGACAATTTTTTGAGTTAAAGGAGCTATAATGCTAGTTTTTTTACTTCTATGTTCTGTTTTCCTGTGAAATTGTTTTGCTATGTTTGTAGCTGGCCATCCTAATCATTGATATAAATTTTAAACTGTCATCTTACATCGTCCATTTTGATTAATAATTGCTAATTTTGGTCTAATATAAATAGTTAAAATGTTTGTTAATTTCTTGTTATCTGTTGAAATTATAGTTTTGTTTTTAGAAGTCAATATCATTAAGAAGTCATCATTGGCATTTATGAAGAAATGTTTGAGCAAAAATAAATACAACACTACAAAAAAGATTAAAAAATTTCAATTGGGTTGCTTAGCTTGAAGCTTATTAAACTTTGGAGAATGCTGATAGATTATCTATTGGTTCTTGCCACTTTTAGTATAAAGAATATGAAATTTTTTATCCACTAGGGAGTCAACACCCTGAAAGTTCCAATCAGAATCGGAAGCCTGTTGTGATGATACTATGGACATGTCTAGAAAATGCATACACAGTTGGCTGTCATAATATAAAACACTGTAAATGGTCATCCAACCGGAATATAGGCAGAACATTGACAATGTGCGCCGGCAATGGTGAATGCAGATTCTTCTATGGTGTGTTTTGATCTATAATGAGTGCTAGCTTGATCATTTGTCTGTTAGCCTTTTTATCAGTTTGGAATGCCTGATTGCAATCAGCTCGGAGCATAGGGCACACAATTTACAGTTCATTGGTGGCATTGATACGTGTTTTAGGGCGGTAACATTTTTTTCATATGAGGTAAGTAGAGGGTATCCTTGCTTTGTCATGAGGGACCTGTATGTTTTCAAGTTTTTGAAAATAATTTTTTGAAGTAAAATTTAGTTGCCTCCCCTAAAATTTCAGTTATTTAATGCGGTAATTTTCATGTAAATATTATGTGGCCCTTCCTATGAAAAATTTCATGATGTCTTTGGAGGTAGGTACTTTGAAAGAAGTTTTAGCAAATAGAACGAGTGAAAAAATAAATTGGGTGAACTATCATCACTATGTCTTTGATGTTGTGATTTTTGGTTATATATTGTGTGGATTTTGGGTTTGTTTATTTTGATGTGAGAACTGGCTGGAGTTGAATTATGGAAGTTAGATTATTTGGAGTGAATTTCAGTGTTGCTTTTTGTTTTGCATAAACTTGTAAACTTAGATTTAGTGTTTGTTTGCATTTTAGTGAGTTTCTGTACATCACCCATCAATTTTATATTATTGTATCACTGTTATGATGGTAACTTAAACTTCTTTTGATTTAATGTTACTTTGTTATTGCTTTATGGAGAAAAACAATAGTAATGGTAACTTCCATGCCATCATAAGTGAACTCTCATATTATCCATACAAAGATGAATTGGATGTGAAGAGCCTTCTTTCATCTATTTTGTACAAAACAAATACTAGAACTTAGTTACAATTACTTTTCAAAATACTACTCCTAAACAAATTGACTTTGTTTGGTATTGCTCTCACCTAATAAATGTTTTCTTTGGTTAATTTTGAGCATATTTTTTTTTATGCCATGGATTTTGTTGGCTCTTTGAATATCCATGTTGGAAGGATGAATTGCTGGATTGAAGTGGTATGGAAAAATTAATTACCCTGTTTTTGTTGTCAGCTCTTGATGATATGCTCATATGTTTGATCCACACCACAATAGATGACATAGTAGAGTGGAAGAATATGGAATTACTAGATATGGCTTGGATAATACTTTACAAGCATCAAGTCTAAGCGTTTTTGAGCTGAAGCTGTAATTTCAGTATGTTATGTAATCAATAGAGTGAATTTTAGTTCTATTATTAAGAAGGCTCCTTATTAGATTTGGAAAAGAATAAATTTCAATGCGTCTCACTTTCATTTATTTGGATGCAAATATTTCATGTTGAATAATGGGAAAGAAAGCTCGACCCAGTCTGATACTTGATCTTATGAAAGCATATTTTTTGAGATATTCAAACTATAGGAAGGCATATAGAGAAACAATGTTATTTAGATGCATTTCGAATTATATGAATTAAAATATTATAAAAATAATGATCAAAGTCGAATTTTCAAATTATATTTATTTGATGTGATATTATTTGTATGATATTGATATTGCTTTAAAGATGTTATGAGTTTTTTTTAAATAATAGTTTCTATGTTAAAAATTTGAACTTAATTTATTGATAATAAATTAGAACTATCACTTTTTAAACTCTAATAGTTCAATGATAGAATCAGTTTTTTGATGTCATGCTCTTGATGAGATGCTCGTATATACATCACAAATAACTATACTTGGATGTATTAATGAGTTACGGTGCAGAACTTGCCCTGTTTTTAAACTTATTTTCTTCTTGTTTATGAATATCTAATGTGGTAAATGCATGATTAAATGAGCATATTTGCATGTTGGGAAATAGCCCAAACTAATTTTAATATGAAAATCATCAATTTCGTTATTTATTTAATTGCATCAGTTTGTACTAATATATTTTCATATATTTCAGAGACTATCAACATAGCTTCTATGAGACAACTGATGTTGTTTCTGTGGCTCTTTCATTGATAACATCCAGTGCTGGTATATTATTTTACATGGATGAGCTCATAAATTTATTTCAGGTGAGGGCTTTCGGTTACTCTCAATTTAAGCCTGTTTTCATTCTCATTTTGATTTGGTTTTTTTCCAATTTTGTTTCTTACTAAATGAGATCTGCTGTGATGCTCTTTTCATAGTTAATAGGTAAGTTATGAAATAAATATAGCACTTCTTTCATACCTGAGGTCACGTATCATATTTGGGATTGTATTTTTTTTCCCAATTTCCCTTTTTTAATTAGGACAATTTTAGGGGTGATTACTCTTTTCTCTGAGGGCTTGTTTGTAATCATTTTTGTTTTCTGTTTTTTTATTTTATTTTATTCTGTTTTATTTTTGTTTTGTTTTTTGTTTTCTGTTTTTTGAAAATGCGTATGGTGCTGTTATGATTTAGATGTTTTTAAAAACAAAAAAATAGAAAACATGTTTGGTTGGTATTTTTTATTTTCTTTAAAGAAAAACTATAATTTTAATAAAACAGTTGAGTTTATGTGCGCTCCAGTATTAACTGCCGCTCATGGTGTATACGATATTTTCCTTGCGTCACCCAACACGAAACATTATCTATGGGCGGGCGGGGCGAGCAATGGGCGGAGCAAGCGGTGGGCGAGGCGGGTTGCCTGCAGGCAGGGCGGGCGGCAGGGGGCGGCGTGACTCTCTGTTTTCAGTGTTTTAAAAACAGACAAAAACATTTTTTTTTTGTTTTGAGTATTTTAAAAACAAAAGTTTTCCAAAAAAAAAAAAACAAAAAAAAAAAAGATGAGCAAACTCAGTTTTTTCGTTTGTTTCTTATTTTTTGTTAAAAAAAAAACAAAAATTTATCTCAAACAATTCCTAAGTTACCATTTTGAGTCCTTGTTTCATTTCTATTACTTTTTTAATTTTTTGTAAATGTTATGTTTTTCTAATTTTTAGTATCTACCACATGTAATTTGGAAACCAAACTTTTCCGGATGTAAAACAATTGATAAAAAAATTGTGTAGATGTATGAATTTCTAGATATCATTTTTTATAATTTTTTTAGCTAGGCAATGCTTAAATTTTTTTTAATTCTATTTATGTTAGATATGAGAAATAATGTGGTTTAGATATACAATTTTATGACTAAGTGGCCAAAATAACTCCCAAAGTTTTCAAGGAGTGTTAATGTTAACCATGAACTTTTTTCATTCTCTTATTTGGTCCCTAAACTTATGGTATGGTTTTTTTGAAAGACCAAATGATTTAAGTTTTGATAAGCTGAGGGACCAAGGGAGAATACAAATGGTCTGACATCAAAATGAACTCTATATACTCTAGGGACCATTTTTGTTATTTCAATTACCTGCTTTCTATTTATTCAATATAGCGTATTCTTTTTAATTTAAATAATAAATATTCTATGCACTTTGTTTCTTAAATTCCTTAATGATAAATTTGGGCAATTTTCTCGAGCGCAGTTGGATTGCAGTAAATTATACACTTCAATCTTTTGTTAACTTTATTTGTTTCAGCTTATTGAAGGCTTGCTTTTGGAGACAGCTGTTTCATATAATAATATTTCTTCTGGTCTTGGGAGACCTCAGGAACTTGTCAGAAAATCAAGGGATGATTTTTACTTGGTAACAATTGATTATGGCACGAACCTCCACAATAGGGTGCTTCTAATTAGTGGAACTTTTGAGTTAAAATCGGTGGACATTATTATAGGTGAATCACGGAAAGCCCAAGATACAAGGACTTCAAAATTTGATGATCTTTCTCATTGTAACAGGTCCTATTTGATGTTAGATCTAAATAAGAAAGAGACACCTGGTTTGGATGTGCGTAATTTACTTGGTTTTGGGCTTGGATTGTCTATTCAAAATTCTTGCATAAACCTTTCGTTGGAAGAAGATACTTGTGACGTGTTACTTGATGTATCTGGACTTCAGGCAGCTATACTTGATCTTCATTATTTGATGATAATATCTAATGACATGTGTCAGATGAGGGAACTCCTTTCATCAAAACTGAGTTATTTTTTTCACCTTGCTCATAGTAGGTTTAAGTTACATACTACTTTTCGTTGTGGTATTATAGGTTACTCCAATCCTAGCAATGCAATGCAATGCCTTGATTCAGCAAATCGTCAAACTTCAAATGAAATTGAAGAATCTCGTTGCATGGAGGGAATGCTAGGCAGCCTCAATGATGCAGATCCTAAATATGAACTTGGTAATTTGCATGATACAAATACCTCTGAGCCAGCTTCTGGTTGCTCGTTTATACTTGAGGCTGAACTTGGTGATATAGTTGTGTCAGAATATCATGACAAAGTCCTGTTTAAGAGAGAAAATCAATCATCTAAGTTAGAAATGTTGATTTTGTTCGGTGAAGGGCTTCATAAAATTGTTTGCAGGATAAAGGTACTACAGTTTTATTGTTAAATTCGTTAACATTATGTCTTTTTTCAATTAAGTGATGCAGATCTACTCATTGTATTATGTCTAGCTCAATTTATGTTGTCTTAATTAGATGGCATCAACATATTTCCTCTATTTTTCACGTTTGGTTTAAGTTGTGTAACTTCTTTACATTGTTGTGAGTACGGAAATTGTAAAAACATCATCATTATCATTAATTTTAACTAAATTGTAAAATTGTAAAAATATTATTATTAATTAATTTAACTTGAGAACACCATCCTTTATTTGGTTCACCGTCGAAGCCTATGTTAGCTGCTAACTAATGTGATCATTGTAACATCTGTCAGGGTGGCTATATTTTTGTCGAAGCGTTAGCTTTAACTAAATTTCTCCGCTGTTTTCGAGTATATTCGCTGTTGATTGCAAGCTTTCCATCAAAAGTGGTTAATGCATCAAGAGAACCAACGATCTCTAGGATTTCTGGAGTTGATTTGGTATCACCAGACTCATCATCTAGAAATGAGCAAGTTATAGGCGCTGTATCCTCAACTTCATCTTCAGAAGCACGAAAGGCTATCTGGTGTAGTGTTGATGCTCTGACCATAAATCTAACCAAGTTTTCACTTATCCTTGCTGTTACAGAGTGTTCTGGTGTGTAGCTTTTATGTCTAATGTTTTATTCATTCATCCTGCTTAGAATGTTTATGTACCATAATTATTTCTTTTAAAGGTAAAACTGAAGAACTCGTTGTTGAAGTTGATGTGCTAGTGAGGCTTGTGGGTTTTGGAAGAAAGATTGTAGTGGATCTGCGCTGCTTAACAGTTTTCACACAGCACCTGCATAAATCCATGCTAAATCAAAATGGAGAGATGCAGATGCAGCATTTCTACTCCAAAACTTCTATTGCTTCAGCTTCTCAAACTCCATCTGGAAAAAATATCTCCCAAGGTTCAAACTGTATTTCTGCTGGTCCTTCTATGCTCCATTCATCTTATGATAATGAAGCAAACAATGACACATCTCATTCCTTTTATCATAGACATTTCATGTTAAAGCATTTGGTTGGTTCTGCTATAGTTGAGAAAGTTGATTTGGAAGATGATGGGCTTATTGTGGAATTCAGTAGTAACTGGGCTGGAAAGGGTTCTATATCTGGTTTGCATTTGATGATAAAATTATCTGAAATGAAGGTTATTTATTTGCATTGTTTTCTTACATACTCATGCCCAATGGATTTATTATATTTTGGTATTTTGGAATTGATAATAATGTTTCCTTAGGTATTCCAGTGACAGTTTCATAATAACATTTTTGGCTAAATTCTTTCTTGTTTGTCGCATCTTGGTATATTTGGAGAAAAGCAATCTGCCTCTAGTTCTAATTTTTTGTGATGATAATATTTTTTAGTCAGATCACTTTTTCTTGTAACATTCATCAAGTGTAAGAAGTTTGTCTTTGCTTTGTGAATTTATTTTCTGTTCATATCCGTGTACTCATTTTGGTTGCCCTTTAAACACTGGATAAATAGATATGCTGCCCTTAAGCTACTTATATTTCTTCCTGCAGTTCTAAAGCCACATTCAAGTTTATTGGATCACATCGGCTTGAATCTTGGTGCAGAAAACTGTACATTTCTCCTTGAGCCAGGCTGTCGCCAGGTGATTGGAAAATCAATCATGAAATTTTGGACTTTTGGGATCTCCAGTCAAAATCTTGCATGGATTTATTGATTGTCCTTGCTGAAGCGGTGCAATCTATGAAGTATAAGTTTGATATGAAATGCAAAATGATACAAGTGAAATCAGCCACGAGCAGGAGATGACTTTCACGGCAGTAAATAGGGAATAGGAAAAAACAGAGAAAACTATCACATTGATCTTCACGTACTTTTAAGTTTTATAGGATAGTCATTGCATTATTCCTGAAAGGTAATTGCGGCAGGATAAAAGAAGAAATCATGAGAAATAAATTAATTCCAGCTAGCTGCCAATTCATAGATTGTTGTATTAGTCTATATATTGAATCTTGACCAATTTTTCATTAGGGAACACATCTATAAGTGAGATCTGAGTAATTGGTTATCCTGGATATCAACAATTGCAGCATTTGAATCCGATTCCCACAATACTCTCCCTTAAAGCTAGACTACTCTGCTTCTCAATTTTAAAGAACTCCTAGTTAATAGGCCAGCAACTTGTTGAGATGAGGTAAAACATGCAACGTATATGCTTCCTTCAGTTTTTTTTTTCTTTTATGGCCAACTTCTAATTTTTTTGTTCGATCATGGTGTACAAGATTTTGAGAAATTGCAATTCCAGCTTTATTGACACAATAGATCTTCATTGGATTGTTTTCCATAAAATTCAGCTCGCTTAACAATATTTTAAACCAAAGCAACTCACATATATTACAGGAGCTGGAGCTTTAAATTTTATTTTAGCGCTTTTTTTGGCTACAACTATTTGTTACTTATTTTCTTAAGTCGCTAATTTTCTCCGCACAAAAGCATAATATCCAATTGTTGATCGTCTATCTTTTATTGAACCCATTCTTAAACAATCACTGTGCATGATTTGGCTAATTATATAAGGTGCATTGATTCTTTCAATGCCAAACTGATCATAAAACGGATTACTTTTTGTTAGTATAATATGCATGAATTACAAAATAGCCATACCAGTTATTTATACAGATAATATTATTTTTATTGAAATGTTGAGGGAGAAAGAACCAACTTAAAGAACATTCTAGCGAAAAAAAATTGAGATCAAAGATTTCGGACAACACAAGTATTTTCTTGGCATGAAATTGAACAAGCAAGGGATGATTACTTTGCTTATCAATGAATCTTTGTACTCTGATGTCCTTAATGATATTGGGATGACATTTAAACTAATTTAGAATTCCGTCTCTATTAGGTGGCCTAGACTGCAGGCCATTTAGGCCCCACAGGTTCAATCTGTGGGAGCTATTGGAGGGAGTTTATATTTCAGCTTTATTCTTTTTTTATTCTTTTTATGTTGTATGTCTTTCCTTCTTTGTTTGCTTTATATTTGGTAAGCTATAATAATCTTAATTATGTTTGCCATAGCCAACCCCATAACAAGGGGAAATGTTGTAGCTTGAATCACATGGAATGAGAGAATATAGTTTCTCCACCTTTCTTCAATATGGAATACTAGAATATTGTTTCTCCACATTTCTTCATGGCATCTGAGTTCCAGACTCAATTTTGATGGGATTAGGACACCTTCATCATCCGCCTTCCATTGGATCGCTCGTCTGTCTGCGCCAATTGCCATTGCCAAACGTTCGCCTGTCTGCGCCAATCATGCATTGGTATATGCTTTTCTCATGATTGCATCACTCGTATGTTAGCCTTAATTAGAGCTACAAAATGCTTCAACTAGATTGCTCGTCGATCTTATTGACCTCATCCATGCATTCAAATCTGCATTGCGGCTTCAAATCCACATAGTTCATCGTTCTTGTCTGCTTAGGATGAAGCAGACGATTTCACCAACATCTTCTGCATATGAAAACCTCACAAGCCTCGTTGGTTGCCGTCAACTTGGCTGCCTTCGATTTCATTGTTTTTCAGTCTTGTCTTTTGCAGACTCTCCTCTGCTCCCTCCAACAATCGTATAGCAAGAATCCTTAGTGGGTGTGCCCAACACCCCCTCCCCCCTTTTGCTTTATACCTCGACAGCTCAATCGAGCTGCCCACTTTTGTGGGCAAAGGGCTCTTTTGCATAGTTTTTCTTTTGATACGGTCCTTATATCTTCGAAGCTTTTTGTTATTCTTTGCAAGGATAGGGCTTGTTTTGCACATGTCTTAGGACATGTTTTTTTGCACTTTTTTGTACTTCATTTTTTCCGTTTAATACAAAATGCACACTCTTCACGGTCTTCTATTTTAGAACAACCCCTCACATCCATACTCTATCATAACATTTAGGGACCATCAAAATTGAAAACTATCAATTGAGCCAGATGATTTGTCTCCTTTATTGATGATCACACTATAACTAGTTGGATATTCGTCATCAAGGAGAAATATAAAACTATACAAATCTTTTAGCCTTTCCATTACTTGATTTACACTTAATTCAAATGCAAAATTTAGATTATCAAAATTGACAAGGCAAAGAAATATTTCAACTTGATCTTTGGATTCTACCTAACAAAGAATAGTATCACTATCATCTACATGAATTCCTTTGATTGGACTCCACAACAAAATGAGATAACCTAGAGGTAGAATAGTCGTCTTGAAATATCTAGGTCTATAACGCGTTCTCAAAATGTCACAAAAATTTCCTTGGGAGATGCAGCTCTCATGGTCACCTATCTTAGTAATATAATGCCAAGCAGGGCCCTTAGATACAAAGTCCTCCATGTTTTGATGGAAACATACTCTAATGTTAGAGTCCTCTTATCCATTATTCCTCTAAAAATGTTTGGCTGTCTCTTTTATTCATATTTACCAACCAAATCACATAAAATTTGACAAAAAATTCATCAAATGTTTCTTCCTTTGTTATATTTCTAACAAAAAGGGGTATAAGTGCTATTATTCTGTTATAAATAAATACTTTAATTCCATGGATGATATATTCTTTGAAAAATGATCCTACTACCCTAAATTTAAATTCAGGAGGAAAGTTTAGATGAATATCAGATTTGGGACACTATTTTAGATACGCATACTGAACTAGAGTCACCACAATCTATTCTACTTCTCTTTAACCATTTAAGTTATCATGACATTATAATGCTTTTGCATCCAATCTTGATAGTGTACAAATACACAAGTCTATCAAGAAACACTTCAAAGTCCAGAATGAAAAAAGACAATTGAAGAGGAGATCCAAGCCCTTGATCTAAATGACACATAATCCTTATAAAGCTCCCTCCAGATAAAAGACCTATTGAGTGTTAATGGGTGTTCAATGTCAAGTATAAAGCAGATGGTAGTCATGAGAGGTTTAAGGCTAGGTTGGTGGCCAGATGTTTTGTCTCCTTTATTGATGACCACACTAGAACTAGTTGGATATTCATCATCAAGGAGAAATATAAACTTACAAAGCTTTCAACCCTTTCATTACATGATTTACACTTAAATTCAAATGCAAAAGTTAGATTCTCAAAATTGATAATGCAAAGGAATATTTCAACTTGATATTTTGACTCTACTTAGCAAAGCATGAATTCCTATGAATGAACTCTATAACAAAATGGGATAGCTTAGCGGTAGATTAGACATCTTGAAATATCTTGGTCTATAATGCGATATCAAAAATGTCACAAAAATTTTCTTAGGAGGTTTAGCGCTCACAGTCTTCTATCTCGTTAATAGAATGCCAAGCAGGATTCTTAGATACAAAGCCCTTTATGTTTTGATGGAAACATACTCTAATTTAGAGTCTTCTCATCCATTATTTCTTTAAATATATTTGGCTGTCTCTTTTGTTCATATTTACCAACCAAATTGCACAAAACTTGCTTCTTCCTTTGTTATATTTCCAACAAAAAAGGGTATAAATGTTATTCTCCTTTTATAAATAAATAGTTTAATTCCATGGATGTTATATTCTTTGAAAAATGATCCTACTACCCTAAATCTGAAATTCAGGGGGAAAGTCTGGGTGAATATCAGATTTGAGACACTATTTTAGATACACATACCGAACTAGAGTCAGCAAAATCTATTCTACTCCTCTCTAACCATCCTGTCTCCCAAGTTCTACGATTTGAGGATATTCAACTTGAGATTGACAATAAGAAAATGCACAAGAAATTTCATGCATGGACTAGGAGAGAAATCCACCGAGTAGGATAAAAACAATATACAAACACATGATTGTTCAAAACCAAACTTTAATCCACACATCTCTGAAGTTTCAAGGGAGATGAAATCTAGTGGAGAAGATAGAGAAAGTTGCACAAACTATCCCATCTAGGAGTATGTTGCTTATGTGAAGTTATCATCACCTTATAAAGTTTTGCATCCAATCTTGATAGTGTGCAGATACCCAAGTTTGTCCTGAAGCACTTCAAATTCCATAATGAAAAAAAGACAATTGAAGAGGAGATCCAAGCACATGATCTAAATGAAACATGATCCTTATGAAGCTTCCTCCAGATAAAAGACCTGTTGGGTGCGAAGGAGTATTCAATGTCAAGTATAAAGCAAATGATAGTCATGAGAGGTTTCAGGCTAGTTTGGTGGCCAGATGGTTTGTTTGTTTTATGGATTATCATACTGGAACTAGTTGGATATTCGTCATCAAGAAAAAATATAAAACTATACAAATTTTTCAACCCTTACATTACATGATTTACACTTAGTTCAAATGAAAAATTTAGATTCTCAAAATTGATAATGCAAAGGAATATGTCAACTTGATTTTTGGGCTCTACCTAATGAAGAATAGTATAATGTATGTGAATTCCTATGATTGGCTCCACAACAAAATGAGATAGTTGAGAGTTAGAATAGACATTTTCTTGAAGTATCTAGGTCTATAATGCGTTCTCAAAATGTCACAAATATTTTCTTGGGAGATACAATGCTCATGGTCACCTATCTCATTAATAAAATGCGAAGCAGGATCGTTCGATACAAAACCCTCCATGTTTTGATGGAAACATACTCTAATGTTAGAGTTTTCTCATCGATTTTTCCTCTAAAAATGTTTGGCCGTCTCTTTTGTTCATATTTACTAACCTAGTCACACAAAACTTGACCTAAAATTCATCAAATGTTTCTTCCTTGGTTATATTTCTAACAAAAATGTTATAAGTGCTGTTCTCCTATTATAAATAAATAGTTTAACTCCATGGAAGTTATATTCTCTCAAAAATGATCCTACTACCTTAAGTTTGAAATTCAAGAGAAAAGTTTTGGTGAATGTCAGATTTGGGACACTATTTTAGATACACTCACTGAACTAGAGTCACGACAATGTATTCTACTTCTCTCTAATCATCTTCTCTCCCAAGTTCTATCATTTGAGGATATCCAACCTAAGATTGACAATAAAAAAATGTACAAGAAATTTGTGTGTACTCTAGGAGAGAAATCTACCGAGCAGGATAAAGACAATATGCAAGCATATGATTGTTCACAACCAAAGTTGAATCCACACATCTCTGTAGTTTCAAGGGAGATAGAATCCAGTGGAGAAGATAGAGAATGTTGCCCAAATTATTCTATCAAGGAGTATGTAATTTATGGGAAGTTATCATTACCTTATTAAGTTTTTGCATCCAATATTGATAGTGTGCAGATACCTAAGTCTATCATAAAGCACTTCAAAGTCCAGAACAAAAAAAGAGAATTGAAGAGGAAATCCAAACTCTTGATCTAAATGACACATGATTCTTGTAAAGCTTCCTCTAGAATAAATACATGTTGGGTGCTAACGAACGTTCAATGTAAAGTATAAAGCAGATGGTAGTCATGAGAGGTTTAAGGCTAGATTGGTGGCCAGATGGTTTATCTCCTTTATTGATGATCATAGTAGAAGTAGTTGGATATTCTTCATCAAGGAGAAATTTAAAACTATACAAATCTTTCAGCCATTTCATTAGATGATTCACACCTAGTTCAAATACAAAATTAAATTCTCAAAATTGATAATGCAATGAAATATTTCAACTTGATTATTGGACTCTACCTAACAAAGAATAGTATCACTATCATCTAAATGAATTCCTATGATTGAACTCTAAACCAAATTGAGATAGCTGAGAGGTAGAATAGACATCTTGAAATATTTAGGTCTATAATGCGTTCTCTAAATGTAATATTCTTAGAAGATGTATTGCTCACAGTCACCTATCTCATTAATAGAATGCTAAGCAGGGTCCTTAGATACAAGACCCTCCATGTTTTGTACTATAATGCTAGAGTCTTCTCATTCATTATTCCTCTAAATATATTTGTCTGTCTCTTTTGCTCATATTTACCAACCAAATTGCACACAATTTGACCGAAAATTCATCAAATATTTCTTCCTTCATTATATTTCTAACAAAAAAGGGTATAAGTGCTATTCCCTTATTATAAATAAATACTTTTAACTCCATGGATGTTATATTCTTTGAAAAATGATCCTACTACCCTAAATCTAAAATTCAGGAGGAAAGTGTGGGTGAATATCAGATTTGAGACACTATTTTAGATACACATACTAACTAGAGTCATCACAATCTATTCTACTTCTCTCTAACCATCATCTGTCCCAAGTTCTACCATTTGAGGAAAGCTGTCCCAAATGGACTCTTAATCTACATTCAAACTTATTTTCAAGTCGCTAATTCCTTCACTAAATCTCAACGTCCAAGCAGCTTCACTAATTTGCTTACCAAGCTGATCTTTACAACATCTTTCACCCAATTTGAGGGGGAGTATGGAATTCCGTCCTATTACGTGGCCGAGATTGTCGACCAAATGAACCCCACATGTTCAATCTATGGGAGCTATTGGAAGGAGTTTCTTTTTTTGGCTTTTTTACTTTTTATTCTTTTCTTATTATGTTGCATACATTTCATTCTTTACTTGTTTTATTTTTGATAATTTGTAATAGTCTTAATTGTTTTTTCCCTAGCCGACTCCCTTACCATAAGGGGAAATCTCGTAACTTGAATGATATGGAACAAGAGAATTTAGTTTTTCCATCTTTTTTCAATATGGAATACGAGTATCATTTCTCCACCTTTCTTCCTTAATGTACATGCCATTGGATCCCCCAAATGTTAAGATGTGGATCAAGGATGAATGACCTAATGAGAAAGAAAGATATTAGAGACTCGGGGGAAAATTGATTTATCTAACATAAACCATACTTGTTATTTGCGTGTCACTTATCATGACTATTAGATTCATGAGTAATCTTAGAAAAATATATGCTATTTTTGAATTTTTTCAATATCGAAGAAGAATCTTGGCAAATGAATATAATTTTTGAAAACTTCCATAAAAAAAATTAAAGTTATGAATGATGCAAACCGGAAGTTCTATTTTTTATAAAAGATCAATTGTTGAATGATGCACATATGTGGAGAAATTTGATCACATAGAGAAGCAATAAATAAGCCATTGTGGTTTTTATTGCTGAAGGAAATTCAAGGCTATTTCACTTGGATATTTGAAGGAGTATGATTTGAGGGAATACTACAGGAATTAAAGTGACTATTAATTATTCTAATGAATTTATTTTGTGCTAATAAAGTTAATGTCAATATTGCAAAGAGTCTGATCCTTCATGATTGAACTAGTTATATAGAGAATGATTGTCTTTTCATCAAAGAAAAGATTGATGACAAACCTTCTAACTTGCTTACACCTTCTCAAACATTTAAATAATTAATATTCCTGTTAATGCCATTTATTGCAATAGTTTAGAGTTTATGAATTACTATGCTTGATATCTATTGCCCGACTTGGGGTTGTGGGCTTTAAAGATTTTCTCGTAGCTCTTTTAAGAGTATTTTTTAGTCAAATTTTTATAAGAAGAATTAGATTGAAGGCATTACTCTGAGATTTCACTGTTGTTTTGTGATAAATTATTCTCTAGTTTCATAATTTCTATCGTCACAATCCCATATGATTAGTTATCCTTCCTAGTTACTAGAGTGCATTTTTATTGAAGAAGTTGTTTTTAGCTTATAGTATCAGTAGTTTGGTTAAAGATTGAAGAATTTTATTGCCTCTAAGTTAGGTAGTTTGGTTAAAGATTGAAGAATTTTATTGCCTCTAAGTTAGAGTAGATAATTGGGAAATGATGGTGAACTCATCAAAATCTTATTGTTTATCATTCTGGGTTATTAGGAATTTTGATCTTCTTAGCAGAGGTATTTGACCCTATCTGAGTTCCTTGTCACTATCCATGAGTTGCATTAACCGAGATCTTATAAACCTGAGGTGGATGTTTGCCCAAGTAGTCAATTTCTAAGTTGATCTAAAGTAATAGAATGCTTGGTGCGCTATCAAGTGGGTATTGTCTCATTGTGGAACTTTTTGGCTTTGACAATGATTGTAATTACTGTTTGCATTTTGTGGAGAATCAGTTGGAGGGCTCTGATCATAGCCTTTCTTTTGTGGTGCTTATTCGTGCAAACTAACTTGTCAAAGGATACACACACATCTTTAATGACACGAAAATTTTATGGGGGACCACAAAGATATACTTTATATGACATTGACACTTTATGAGTTGAAGTTACTTTAATGTTGTCACCCATTATAAATTATTGTGGTTGTTTGATTGTTGCTTTAAGCTTAAAGCAATAATCTCGTTGCTCAAATATTTTGGGTTTTGTAAATTTCGTTTTTGGAACTTCATTTTATATTAGGAGTTAAGCACGGAATAATTTGGTTTGACAAACTTAAGTTTGTTGTTTTTGGTTGAGATTAATAAGGAAATAAAAATTTCTGCACTTTCTAGGTTCTTGAAAGGGTTAAATTTATCTTTTACTATCTAACTCATATTTTGGACACAGATGTTTTTAACTTTGTATGCTCTCATTTCTGAGATATTCCCGGTGGATGTTAATGACGGCATGGAGCAGAGTGTTTCCTTGAGGAACTCTGGATGGCTTGCAGATTCAGATTATAAAATTCCAGATGGTATTTGTGATGGCATGCTTTTTTGTTGAACAACAAACTTATTTTGATATGAAATAAGTAAGATTTAATGCTTTTTATTGTGTAGGTGCAATTGTTGCAATTCAGGACCTTCAGCAACACATGTACTTTGCTGTTGAACAAGTTGATAGTAACTTCCATACGGTGGGCACTCCTCATTATTTTCTTGTAGGAGAAAGAGCTCTCTTTAAGGTATCGATAGTGCTTTTGCATTTATGATTCGGATCATACTGATAAGTGTTATGGGTTTTATGAAGGGTTTTGAATTTGGATGCAACATCAATGAACAATTAAAAAAATATCAGTTTTTTTAATTGGATCACGTTTAGGTGGGAACACTGATCCTATCTTGAACCATTTTTCATTGAACTTTTTTCCTGACCATTGTTGAGCTAAGCTTGAATTGGGCAAGTTAGCTTGAGATTGTTGCATGTATGAAGTATGTATAAGCATATTAAAACATAATTATATGAAAAAAAATCTCCCAGTTCAAAATCGAGCAACTTTCAAAATATCTGGCTTGAACGTGAAGGAATTGAGTTTTAGTTAGCTTATCTAGTGCTGGTTATTCTACCTGTGCTTAATTGCGAATGCTGGCTGTTTATTTGGCTCTATTTGCATATGATATGGTGGATATATCATTTTTGAAGGCTAATTATTACCTTTAGTTTACAAATCTATGTTTAATAGTTAATCATGCTAACGCGGAGCGCCTTTCGTCCCAAACGCGATTAAGTCATGGATGCAACAAAAGTTGTGCAGGATCAGTTTGATCAGGGCCAAGGAAGGACTGACTGGTCCTTCCAACATGGAGTTTCCTCCTATTTGGAGCGGGACCCACTCCTTTTTACTATGAGTCTATATATATAAATGTTATTTGTTGTGTTTTAGGGCAGTTTTGCTATCAGATTTTTGTCAGGCAGTCACCGACATCTAATTTTTCTTCCTACGGTTATATCTGAAGGCAAGAAGGTGCTAAGGTTGTAACTCGTCCCGAGGTGGTGTGTATCCATCGCTCCCTGCTTCCCACAACCTCTCGTCCGCTGCCGATTACAACATGGTTGCTGCTGTCCCTAGGAAAGCTGGTTTCCGACTGTTTCCCTACAGCCGACCAGCTCTCCCGAGATAGTTTGTACGAGTAGACCATCATACCATTTGGATTTTCCAATGCACTTAGCACCTTTATGAAACTGGTGGATCAGGTGCTCTGAGCCTACATCTGAAAGTTCGTGGTTTTTTACTTCGACAACATTCTTGTCTATACAGTTCCAAGGGGAAGCATTTGCACCATTTGAGGTAGGTTTTCGAGGTTATGGTGTTAGAGAAGCTATATGCCCACCCTAAGAAGTGATACTTCCTGATGACACATGTATGTTTTTAGGTTATATTCTATCTGATGTAGGCATTCAGATGGATCCTACAAAGATAGAGTCGATGGTGTGTTCTACACCCCTCCAGTCCTTTACCTAGTTGAGGCAATTTTTGGGTCTAGCATCATTTTATTGGCAGTTCATCAAATGCTTCAACACCATTACAACTCTTCTGATAGAGCTTTTGAAGAGAGAAGTTTTAATGGATAGAGGCAGGGGCAGTCCAGTTTTGATACCTTGAAGGAGAAAGTGATGCGGTCCCCAATGTTAGCATCACTAGATTTCAACCAGTTGTTTGAGGTAGGGTGTGACGCCTCTAATGTGGGGATCGAAACATTACTGAGCTAGGGAGTACACCGTATTGCCTTCTTCAATGATAAGCTGAATGAGTACAAGTACTCGACATATGACAAAGAGTTCTATGCATTTGCGAGAGCCCTCAACAATGGAGACATTTCCTGCTAAAGAGTGAGTTCACTTTATTTGCAGATCACGAGTTGAGGTTCTAGAATAGTCATAGCAAGCTAAACGATAGGCATGTTTCATGGGTTGAGTTCCTGGTGTCATTTCGGTTCATGCTCAAGCACAAGGTCGAGAGTCAGAATCGTGTAGCCGATGCCTCGAGCCACCGCCATTTGTTAATTACCTCCCTACAACTTGAAGTGGTAGTAATTGAGGTCGTGGGGCTGTGCATGGAAGATGAGGATTTTAAGAAAATTTGAGAACATTGTCAGGAGAGATTCACAGGTCCATACTACAGAGAAGATGGTTATTAGTTTTACCATAGCAATTTGTGTGTGCCCAAATGTTCATTGAGAGAAGCCATCATCCAAGAGAGTCACAAACGGGGAATAGCACGTCATTTAGACAGAGACAAGACCCTCGCGCTGGTGAAGGAACATTTTTTTTTGGCTCTGACTGATGAGAGATGTGGAGCGATATGTTCGATTGTACATAATTTTCCACTCGGCCAAGAGTCAAGGACAAAATACAGGGTTGTAGACGCTGTTACCGGTATAAGAATTTCCTTGGGTGGATGTCATTATGGATTTTGTGGTGGTTCTTCCTAGGACGTAGCAGTACAAGGTTTCAATGATGGTCTTGGTTGACCGATTCTCGAAAATGGCTCATTTCGTGCTGTGCCACAAGATGTTAGGTGCATTCAATGTCACTAATTTGTACTTAAGGTAGATCATGAAGCTGCATGAAATACTTCAAACCATTACATCTAATAGGGATGTCAAGTTTCTGAGTTACTTCTGAAGAGTTTTGTGTGCAAAACTTAACACTAAACTCCAATTCAACTCAACAGCTCGTCCATAGACACATGATCAGATGAAAGTAGTAAGAGGAGCCTGGGAAACCTCCTGAGGGGCTTCATAGGAAGGAACATCAAGCAGTGAGACCTGCTCCTAGCTTAGGCTGAATTTGCTTGCAACCTGTTTGTGAGCCAGACTACGGGGCACACACCCTTCTGTGAAATGTGTGCATTTTGTTTTAAAATAAGCAAACATTACAAAAAAGCAGAGGACCACTAAGTGGTGGTCTCACAAAAGATTTTTTCCCTCTCAACAAAAAAGAATGAAGTGTGGTTGTCATATAAACTATCTATGAAAATTCTATCCTGTAAAGTAAGCCCCGCACAGAGATGGGCTACAAAATTGAGGGTTCTAGAAGTAGGTAAAAAAGAACTTGTCAAAAGTTGGTAAGGAACGTTAGATCCAGATTCAACATCTCTTGTTGCTGCCATGAGCTCTTTCCATTGAATGCCTCAAAGCAAGTATAACAGAGTTGTTATCTCCTTCAAGAACAATCCCATCCATTTCATACATCCATGGTTTCACCAAAGTGGTGATGAATTTGTTCTCCTCTAGCTCCACTTGTGAGTTGTCCCGATGCAACGTATTTTGTCTAGCCGCCATCAAGCATTTGCCAGCTTAATCACGAAAGATCACTCCAATACTAGCCAAGCCTGAAGGCAACAGAGCCCCGTCCACATTGACTTTCATCCATCCAGGACAGGCACCAATGGTGAGTACAAGACAACCTCTTGGGCGCCTTTCCGTGAATATTTCAATTTGCATTAAAATATAAAAAAAAGTACAAAAATTATGTATGTATCTATGGTGTACATAAACAACCTGTCATCTACAAGTATAGTTGAAAGTTTCCTATTGTAATCCAGAACCATCAAAATAAAAGAACCACTAAAGGCGTGCTCATCACAAAAATGGGCGACCCTATTATAATCTCTGGAAGTATGCACAAAAAGACCTTGTTTGAACTTCAAAATAAAGGCAAAGTCGAGTGCAAGGTGCGGTTAGAGTTGCCAAACATTCATCTTCATAGAAGAGCTCAGAAGTTGTCACATTAGTGTTTTCTCCCTCAACAATAATGCCTTTTAGTCGAACATCCATGGTCGGCAAATATGTTGGAGAGATTGGAGTGCCTTAAGCTCCGTTTGTGTGCTGTCCCAATGAACAAAGTGCTGTCCCATTGCAATGATACCGATGTCACCTTGATCATGAATGATCGCTCTTGTGCCCACTATCCTACATGGCAAGAGTGCACCATTGACATTCATTTTTAGCCGGGTGAGTAGAAGACACCCTATTGGGCACCTTTCCTTGAAAATATATGGATGCAATCCACTCTCGTCACTTGAAGCAGTACCAAATCTCCCTACAACGGAGACTAGTGAGGATGCAAAGGCAAGAGTACAGAAAATTCAGAGGCTGCACGAAGTTGGGAAGGAGATCGCCAAACAAAATTAGAAGTAAAAGATGCAAGCAGATAAATCAAAGAAGTTGATCTTCCAAGCGGGAAATCTAGTGTAGTCAGACTGAAGAAAGAGAGATTTCCCCTAGGAAAGTTTAAGAAACTCGAGCCTAGAACAAACGAATCATTAATAATGCTCAAGAGGTTTAATGACTATGCTTACAAGATTGTTTTTTTCAGGGAAATACAACATCTCAACTACTTTAACATGGTAGACTTGACTCCATATTACAAGGACGCAAAAGTTTTGATAGATGGGGTCGAAGCTCCCCCAACCCCGGGAGATTGAAGCGGGTGCGCCTTCCGCCCTAGGTGTGGCTTGACGCAACAAAAGTTGCACAACATCAGTTTGATATGGGCGAAGGAGGGACTGATTGGTCCCTCCAAGCATGGAGTTACCTAGTATTTGGAGCGGGCCCACTCCTCTATACCCTTGGTCTATATGTATGTTATTTGTTGTGTTTTAGGTTAGTTTTTCTGTCAGATTTTTGTTAGGACAGTCGCTAGTCCAGTTTTCCCTTCTAGGGCTATGTCCGAAGGCGAGAAGGTGCTCTGGCTACAACTCGTCCTTGAGGTGGTGTGTATCTATCGCTCCTCGCTTCCCACAACCTCTTCTCAGCTACTGCAATTGCCGTGGTCATTGCTGTTGCATAGAAAACTGTTTCCCTGTAGCCGCCCAACACTTCCAACCCCCTCCACCTCGGCAAAAAGTCATTATCTAAAACTTCTGACTCTTGTTGCACTTATAATTGATGGCTTCAAAGAAAACACCATCTTCTTAGTTTTGTTTTGTTTTTTTTTTTTTCAATTCTGGTGTGGATGGTAGGCAGACCAATATTTCTTGGTTTTGGCTAGTCATTAATAACTTAACGTATTTGTCCAATTGACACGTTCGAAGGAATCAATGTTGGACTTATGGGATCATTAGCTATTCATGTGAAGGTTGGTTATTGGGCCCAACTTTCCAAATTACCCCAGTTCACTGCCGACCAGTCCAGCTACCCCCTCCGATTGCTGCCGCCGCTTTTTCAGCCACTCCATCTCGCTGCCAGCCTTTCAAACTGCCTCCTAATCGCTGCCGACCAGTTCAACCACCCCTCCTACTTGCTGCCGCCTTTCCGGCCACGTCTTATCTACTGCCGCCTTTTTCCAACCACCTCTAACCTTTTTTAAACTCTACTTCTCCTTAAAACTGCAGCTCCTTTGTCTTCGCTCGCAGCCCTAGTGGAGTCGTGTTGTTCTTTGTTATTTTCTTGTGCCAAGTGTCTTTGATATTAACCCTATTTATTATTGAGTAATAATATTTGCTTTCCCTTTTTTGATTTGGGTTGACTCTAGGATCCAATGCTTTGCTCAAAGTTTAAGTGGCACTTTTTATCCTTCTGCTGTCATTATTTAGGTATTATGATTGTGAATGCTATGCTCTTTTTTTAAATTTAAAACACAACTTAGGAGACAAATTTATCGATAGTTTAAACTTACTTATTCCGTAGCTATTTATGTTTATGTGTTTCTGTCATGAAATATTACTGTTAGAGTTGATTCAGCTGACGGTTTGGTGGAGGGGTTGGTCTATTCAATTTCAAACCTGGTCTCTCATACATGGAATTCGTACTGCCCCTGAATGAATAGTGTGAATAAAGCTGCATATGCTGCCATTTGTACCCATTTCCCTTCAAAGCCTGTTCTTATTTTTGGTACTCGTTGTCTGATGAGACTTACTCCGCTAGGTCTCAGTCAGCTAGGCAGTCTTTGAATATGCCACAAGATGAAGTAGACTTTCATATGTTACTGACATTTTTTGAGGTTTGTTATGCAGTTTAAATGACAAGGATAGAGCAGTATTACTGAATGTGACTTGGGAATAAATGCCTTGGACTAGGGAGCCTGCAGCCGTTGACCTTTTCATTTGGGAGCTACTATCCCGGAAGTGTTGACATTACAGGAGAACCAACCTAGGAAGAAAGTATGCTAGGAGAAGCCAGTTATCTAATGCCCATTCTGACAAGGAACTCACAATAAATAATTTTCTTTTGAAAAGTTGTTTCTTGCAATAAAAGTAGCTTCTTCACACCTCTCAGGAAACTAAACAAAGAGAAATCAAGTCTGAATGTTTATTTTTACGTTGATTTCATTTTTTAAACTGTTTTATTAAGTCTTTGATATTATCGTTTGCTATTTTCTATATTAACTACCACTTTTTTTATTACAATTGTTCTATGTAAGGTTTAAATTATTAGTAGAATTTTTCTCAACTTATTTCACTAGAAAATATGAAAGAAAGAAAGAAACTTTAAAATATATGTTGCAGTATTCAGATATGCTACTTATGCCAAAATGTCAGACCGAATCCCTGTTAAAATGGATGAAATCGCATTGAAGTACATATATTTTGACTCAAAAACATTTCATTTTGAAGTAAAAAAATTTAGCCAATCTAGCATGTCATTATAATTTCTCTCTTCTAACTATTCTGGCTCACAACATACTAGATTGTTTTGACCGTTATTATTAATCATTTGACTAGTTTTAAAATATTTTTAGTGGATTTATCTGCATTTTTCCAACCCCACTTGGTGGGATAAATGCTTGTTATTGTTGTTGGATTTAGCTTTTTTCTTTTAATTAATTTTTGTTTGCTTTTAAATTGTAATAATTTTAAACAATTAATTGCTCTGTACATTCATTCTAAAAAGTGTTCTAGCTTTGATCCTGTTAAGGTGAGGTATCATAGGAAATGGGGGTCGAGCATACCATTTATGTCTTTCGTATCACTATTTGCAAAGAACAACAAAGGTGAACCATTATGCTTGAACTTTAATCGTGGATCTGGATTTGTTGGAATTTCTGGAAGTGATGGAAATGTATCTTCGCTTTGGAAAACCTTACAATGTGAATTTGGCCATTTCGAAGATGATGATAATGTGAGAACATATGCAAATGCTCGCAAGGCATTTCATATGGTGAATCTGAAAAGCGACTGCGCAGTTGCCTTTGTTGATGAAATGCCAGAATTTGTTAAGAAGCCCGGGAATCAACTCAAAGTGAAGCTTTTTGATGGTTATGCTTTAGAAAAAAGCATTGCTGGGCTCCTTCCCCACCCCTTCTCTGACAATGCTCGTTATGAGTATTGCAAGTCTTCCGGCTCAAGTGGAGAGAGATCTGGATTTCACACTAATCTGCCACATGTAAACATCAGAGTTGATGATGCAACTTTGACCATCTTTCATGATGTTTCTGATATGGATGATCAACTTCCTCTCTTCCGGTGTCGGCTTGATAATATAGTTTTACTAGGACAAAATTTGGCAACTAAGCTAAGGATTCTAAGTTCATTAAGCGCTGTTATTCACCAATTTGATGCCAGAACTAATATCTGGTGTGTTGGATCTTACTATCATTTTCATCTTCTTTAACTTGGTTGTTTCATTTTTTTATTTCTACATTTGGTGTTGAAGGCAACATTTTAAGTAATATTTACATTTTGAGTTATTGGATCTTCAGGAGGGAATTTATTGCTCCAATGGAATTTTGTTTATTTTATCGTTCAAGATTTACACAGGCAGAATCATTTATCAGATATCATGGCATTCCTGTCCATTTCTTTTTAAGAATGAGTCAGGTGAGGGCTGTTGTAAATATTGTTTCATTTGTTTTTAAATGGTTGCTGTTTTGGGCCAACAGTGATTTTCTTCTTTCTATTATTTTTTCAGCTGGATGTTTCATTAACGGAGGTTTCATTAGATGCACTTCTATATTTAGTTGGTGAATTTGATTTAGCTGGCCCGTATGCTGTACGACGGTTGGTAATATTTCCAAACAGCTGCAAGGTCATTTCTCCTTTTTCTTTGGTCTAGACAAAGACACCATCGAAAATTACATTTACAAAAACATGCAAAATTTGCTTATTTGTCTCTTTTTTTTTTTTTTCATCATTTATTGGCATCAAACGCTTATAGAACTGGGCTGTAGATGGGTTATATTGGGTTTCGGCAGGATGCAAATTGGGCTATCCGTACGTCTATTTTCCATGCCCTACTTGGCCTGTTATTGAACCTCATGCTTTGTCCACATTTGTTATTATTTGGGGTTGGGTTGGTGAATCAAATACGTATAGTTTTTTTGTTCAATTTTTGTCAGGCTCACAAGATTCTTCATGCCATATCCATGCTCACAAACTATATCTGGCCAGATCACTTCAGGCCAATGTGCTGAACTGGGTTAGATTCTTTTCTTGTTTCAAGTTAGGGCTCATAGACTAGTGGGTTCCTTGCCTATTAGATTGCTCTTTGAATTCGTTTTAAAGTGTAACTTTCTTATAATACCCCAATCTGATCATTATTGAGCACAGGTATCCCATCCCTACCTGACAAATTGTTCTGGTATTTAAATATACGATATTAATTACCTACAACAGAAGTTGTTGTCCTTGCGCTCAATTCTGTACTCACTTTTCCGTTGTGCTGATTGTGCTTTTAATTTGTGGTGCTCAAGTTTGCACATTTATACGGATCTTTGTCCATAATGCAATATTTATAACAAACTTTTTTGATGACTATGATTTGCTTTTATTGCAGCTAGAAAATTGTACGGATCTTACTGTTACTTTTCAGTTTCCTAAAAACCAAACTGTGGTTCTTTCTCAGGGGCAATTATCTTCTTTTTTATTGAGGTAATTTTCTCTTAAATTGATTCTGCTGTATATTGATACATGAGAAGTGCCATTGAGCTATATCTCCAGCCATAACTCCTGACTTTCAGAAAACCAAGTGTTGAGCTTGCTTAAATGGGATAAGCACGTAATGATAAGCACGTAATGGTTAATACCTTACTATTAAATGGGATAAGCACGTAAAACAAAGTGCCATTGAGCTTGCTTAAATGGGCTTCTTTGGCTGAAATTTAATGAAATTCAAGCTATGTTTTTGACAATTGTCATAATGGTTGATACTTTACTGCTGCTCGAACCTTTCCAGTTACTTGAAATATACTCGTGTTAACATTTGTAAGGACCGATGATTAATTTTATTTCTAACAAGAAAACATAACACGTGACTTTCAGAAAACAAAGTGTTGAGCTTGCTTAAATGGGATAAGCACGTAATGGTTGATACCTTTCTATATCTGGCCAGAAAACAAAGTGCCATTGAGCTTGCTTAAATGGGCTTCTTTGGCTGAAATTTAATGAAATTCAAGCTATGTTTTTGACAATTGTCATAATGGTTGATACCTTGCTGCTGCTCGAACCTTTCCAGTTACATGAATTATTCTCGTGTTAACATTTGTAAGGACCGATGATTAATTTTATTTCTAACAAGAAAAGTACCCTTTTTTTTGAGAATTGCTAAATGGAAATATGCATATCCTATCAGTTATTGGCCAGTACGTTTGTAGGACTCAATGAAAGTGCACCAGTTAGATTAAAGCCATCAGGGAAAAAACATGCATGCTTTATCTAATCTGTGCTTTTTAAAGTTTCTTGACCATTACGGTATGTTTACCCTTTTTTTTCTTCTGAACTTTAGAGAATGGCAGAGTTACTTTCCATCATTTGGATAAACTAATAGACTTTCATAGATATGTTACAGGTGAAAAGTTATGAGGTTTTGTGCTATTCAAAATACGCATTAGTACAATATTGTGCGGGTGCACACTACCCAACATGCACTTATGTATGCGTGCTTAACTACATCTTATGGTTAATAGGAAAAAAGAAAAGTGAAATGGGTTGCAACTATTCTATTTTTCTTTTTTTAACCTCCGTATCCCATTCTCTTCTTTGAATAAGTACCTTATCCTTTCTTCTAACTTTCAAGAAACCATTTCAAGTTATCCTATCCAATCTAACCTACTTTCCAAAACCCTTCCTGACATTTCAAACCAAACTCTACTTTATTAGGAGGATAACCAAGCTGTCCCAAGCTCTTGACTAGCCTAATCCAACCATGAGCACAAATGAGCAATTTTTTTTTTATTTAGTTATATCTACAAAATAAGAGTATCAAACGAGTCTACCATTATAATTGAAAATCTTTATAGAGTTGGTAATAATATTCCAGAGTATCAATGATGGAGTTTTTAATCATTTTTTTTGCTGTTGGTGCTATTCTTTTCTTTTGCTCATCTTGTTTGGACGAATGTACCATCAACTATCTCTAGTTTGAGAGAGATTTTTCATTTGTCTATCTTTCTTAGGACTATAAAGAATTTTCATCTCTCACTCTTGTTCTTGTGCCAATTGCATTATAACTTTCTTTGAGTATAGTCTTTATAGAAAAGGAATGGATGCATTTGAGTATCAACTTCTGTCTTCAATAACTAGTCCTAATGGTCATTCATCTACTCTATTTACCTTATCATTTCATTTCTCGAACATAATTGTATATTTTTTTGTGGCACGCGATTTTTTCATTTTCTTATGTGTTATGTTTTTGTTGTCATCCTTATTTGTAGTTCTAGTATTTCTAAGGGGTGAGATGGCTGTTTTCCATTTGGACATTTACATATGAGTAAAGGATGTAAAGATGATCAATCAATATATAAGTTTCTGTAGAATTAGTAGATCTTTTGATCTGGGGCATCTTATTTACGTGAACTGAGGGGTTATTGAGGGCCGGCCGAACCTCTTGTCTTCGGACCACCCTCTTTTTAAGAAGGGCCCCACTCCTAGTTATCTAGGAATATATATTTGCTTTCGCTGGTAATTGTGGTTTAATTTTTTCCGTGATTTGTTTCTGAGCATCTGTTGAGTCTCTTTCCATCTACGGGTCATAACCTAGTGTTTAAAGTGGTGCTTCGACTTTATCTTACTAGGCGGTGTTTATTCTTCCTGTAACTTTCCTCAATCATTTCCTGCATCACTCCCCCATCCCCTTCATTATTTGCTTGTTGCCGCAGCATAGAAAATAGGAAACTTGTTGTTTTTGCTGCGTCCAACCTGCTGTCGCTGCCCAGGGCAACAAATGTCTTGTTGTCCTCCCCTTCCAACTTACTAGTCGCCTCCTTGCCACCATCCCAGTGGTCCAAACCCTAATCGACACCACCTACACCCTATGCCCTAATATTTTCCATTATTATTTGCTTTCATTTTGTTGTATTTTCAATTTATGTCTTTTATAAAATTACTAGTAGTTGTGTTGTGTTTCTGCCATCATTTGGTATCAAAATTATTATAATTGTAGTTTCATACTAGGGTTACTAACCCTAGCTCTATTCTAAGGTTACTAGAATACACAAATGCCTAACCCAAATTCCACCCAAAACCCTTTTTCCTTGCTAAAAAATTAGCTATTCTAACCTTTTTTCCGCCTTAACCATGCCATCGAGGAGACATGTACTGGATATCGATAGGGACTTTACCATGAAAGAGATATGACAAAAAATCCGTTGACTTCATTAAAGCCATGCTGAGTTTGAGGATGACACCAATGGTGATATCGCCATTGCCACCATTGATCATAATAGCGATGCGCACAAAGGAAAGAGTTGGGATGATCTGAATTCCTTTCTTAAGATGATTCCAGTGAAGATGAGGACATGTCACAGAGCTTTGGACTCCAATATTAGAGGATACTGAGGAATGTATCATCTTTTGAAAAACTTGAAGGTATAAGAGTGAAGGTAGAATTATTAGATTTCAAAGGAAAAATGAAATCAATTGACTTCATTGAGTGGTTGCAGACTATTAAGAGATTTTTTGAGTTTAAGGAGTTGCCAATTGATAGGAAAGTGAAACTTACTGTCATAAAAATGAAAAAGAATGCCTTTCTTTTGTGAGAGAATCTGAAGAGGGTGAGACAGAGTGAAGGTAGCAACAAGATCAACATATGAGAGAAAATGAAGGAGATGCAGAGGAAGTACTTACCCTCGCACTACTTCCAGAACTTGTTATTAAAGCTTCATCTCTTACAACAGAGAGAGTTGTCAGTGGAGTTTGAGCAACCCATGTTGAAATATGATAGAGCCAGAGGAACACACTATAGTCATATATTTGGAAGGTCTGAAACCAACCATCTACAATGTTGTTCAGCTGCAACCTTATTGGTCATTGGATAATGTTCAAACTTTGCACTAAAGGTGGAGAAACAACAAAGACAAAGGAGATACTCACCTCCATTTAAACAACCAACCACCAACATATGGAGATATTAACAAAAGAACACCTGGGGGAGTGTCGGTCGCTATACAACTAGATGCAGTTTAATTTAGTGTAATATAGTATTTAGAAATTATGTATTTTAATTTGAAGAAAAAGTGGTCAAACTGATCCCTTTGATTCGTACAATTTGAATAATCGAGCTAACCACGTGTAATATACCACCCTGAAAGGTAATACACTACTTGATGATAAACTCACTTAAATAAACTATAGAAATAAATGACTTCCGTTTGATCTGCAATTTTGCATAATGACCGACAGATTCCCCTGTTCGATATGAGAGCCAAATAGGGTTTATTTTAAGTCTGAGTTATTTTAAGTTTTCTATAAGGGCAAGCCTCTATAGTTAATTACATCTTAAACGAATGAATCACTTAAGAAAACTCTCGATAAAAATCAGGAATCTTTTGCTTTCATGAATTCAAAAGGGTTTTCAACGAACATAATTGTGAAATTTTCAATAGGGATTAGTTCAAAGGTGAAAGATTTTATGTTAAGAATTAAAAGAAGAAAAGTAGAGGAAATTAAAGGTGATATTAACTTAAGTTAACTCTTGTTATTTTTACTAATTAGAGTTTAGATTTGTGTAATGATAATTTACACAAAAAAACTTAGAAAGGTAACAGGTTTTACGTCGAGTAACTACCTCAGAAACCTTAAAATAAGTTTGGACATGCTGCATATCGGGACTATGCAGGAGCCTAACTAAAAGAGAGGTTTTATATCATAAAAGACAACATTAGAATCCTAAGGATTGTTATTTAAACTAAATAAATGTCTTGAACAAGCTGCCACGAAGTTAGCTCTGAAGTCTTCGCTGTTGCAATAGTTCCGCAGTTTAAGGTTTTATAATTTTGCAGTGTGTATATCAAGTTTTGTTATTGTTTTGGGTTTTGTTTTGTTTTGGTTTTGGTTTTTGTTTCTGTTTTGGTTTGCATGTCAAGTAAGATAAATTGCGGATAAATAAAAGGTACTAAAAAAATAAAGTACAGTAAAGTAAATAAAAAGAGAATGTAGTTCATAAAATAAATATGTATCTAGGCTTTTGCTACCGCTGCATGGTTAATATCATAAAGAAAAATATATTTACAGGAAATTTAAATAAACTACAAGAAAGCAAACAAAAGCATCTGGTACAAAAAAAGTCAGAAAATGAGTTTTGGGTTTTGTTTGGTTTTGGTTTTGGTTTCTGTTTTGGTTTGCATGTCAAGTAAGGTAAATTGCGGATAAATAAAATGTACTAAAAAAATAAAGTGCAGTAAAGTAAATAAAATGAGAATGTAGTACATAAAATAAATACGTATAGGCTTTTGCTACCGCTGCATTATTAATATTATAAAGAAAAATATATTTGCAGGAAATTTAAATAAACTACAAGAAAGTAAACAAAAGCATCTGGTACAAAACAAGTCAGAAAACGAGTCGTAATAAAACACAAACAAGTGAAAGAAAACTTGTAGTCACATATGGAAGACCAGGACTGCGTGTAAGACATTGGTAAAGGTGGGGGGGGCTCAGATCTGGACTGTGTGCTTCCCAACCTTGAGTAAAAGCTATAAACCCCGATAATCTTCGGAGGGTAGTCCCAACCTCTATCCAAGTAATTAACCACAGACATTTATAAAATTTTTGTTTTCCAATTTTGATTTTCATGCATGTAGGATTTATTTAGCAAGTAAAAAGTATTTTTTTTGCAAAATGAAATTTTGTTTTAAAATATTTCGTAAATTAGTGCAGTTCATGGGTTAATTACTCTAATCGAACTAAGACTACTAGCAACCTAAGAGTGTCGGTGGCAACAATCTCACCAAGAGTTGGCGAATAATATCATCGGTTCTTATCCTCTCCCTTTACCAGGAGTCCTTGAGGTAAGAGACACTATTATGATAATCCCACATCGTATGCCTTATTTAAACACACATAAACATTATCTTCATCGCCCTAGCCACCTAGACCTCAAACTTACATAAGCCCGATAATTCATATGCTGCAAAAACAAATATCCCTATTAGCTCACAAGGATTTAAATGCCTTAAAAAAGACTCAAATCCTTGAGCATTAGGTCATTAATGTAGGATAAGTAGTTTGAGGTATTTCTATTGATTTGTGTGAATTATCGAGTCTCAAATCATCTCTTCATGGGTTCTTAAGGAATTCATTTATTATGTTATGTTTGATTACTGCATTGTGAGGATGAATTTCTTCAATAAGTCATGATAGACCTGAATGTCCTATAGAATGTCTAAAATCTTATAAAGGAGTGAAATAAACTCAATTTTGTATTTTTTTTAATTTTTTATTTATTATAATTATTTTAGTAAATAATTACAAATATATTGAAAAATAGTTTTAAGCAGTTAAAATAAATTTTTGAGTTTTTAAAAATTCAGGAAAGCATTTTTAAGTTACCGTCATTGATCAAGGCAAATTTGTTTACATTTTGAGATATTTTGAATTTTTGTGTTTTTTTTATTATTTTAATTATTTTTAAATGCTCAAAAATGAACTTTTTTGTTTTAAGTAAAATTTTATTTTTTATTAAGTGACCATGACCTCAAAGAACTCATTATGTCAAATTCTATATTTTTTTATTTATATTTTAATTATTATAATTACTTTAAGCCAAAATTAATGATATTATAGGAAAATAGACAGGCATTGAAAACATATTTTCTGACTTTGAAAATTTTTATGACAATGTTTTAAAGTGATCTTATTTAATCAAAACAATTTTTATGATTTTTTAAATATATTTATATTTTTGCAATTTTTAATTATTTTTTTTATTTTTAATACTTAAAAAATACAATTTTTATTTTTTTTTAGGTTCGTCTCTGTTTTTTGAGTTTAGGAGTATTTTTATTTTATATTTATGATTTTTCTACATCAAAATATGTATTTTTAAAGTTTATGTATTTATTTAAATAAAAAATTCCCTATTGCTCTGCTCATACGCGCGACACCCCTTTAAGACTCAATTTTTAATATCACATACATAACACATAAAATTTTTATTTTTCATATATTCATATTTAAAATATCACATAAATAAATTACTGAAAATTTTAGTCTCACATATAATTATATATATATAACACCTAAAATCAATTTTACACAACATTTTTATAAACCCTAAGTTTGGATGGCTAACATGTAAATATATGGGGACTAAGTATATTGTTTTTATAAGTCCTTAATATTTGAAGAGTAAACACAATATTCAAATAACTAGCATGTAAATATTTAACGTTAAGGATGTAAATATATGAGTTTTGAATTTTACACATATATATAACAAAGTTTTAGTGTTGAACTTGTAGATCCATAAAAGTAGAGTAACATGCATGTAAATATTAAAGCATAGGCACTAGACATGTAAACATATTAGAATTAAGCAATATGCATGTAATTATTCAAACTTACACATTAAACATGTAAATCCACAAGAATCGAGTGAAATGCATGTAAATATTACAGTTTAAGAATTAGACATGTATATACGTAAAATTAAGTGACGTGCATGCAATTATCCAAATTTGGGTAGTGTGCATATAATTATACAAAAATAATTTGTGTGTGTGTAGATACATGAAAATAGGGTGGCGTAAATGTAAAGTTTATTTTCCACCTTTTTCTTTTAAATTTTTTTTCTGACTTGTAAGCGCATAATAATTAATGATATTCATGTAAAAAGTGTCAACATGCAAATGCAATTAGCATGTATCTGACAAAACCATCTTCACTTATCTTGCCGCTGTGAAGAATTCAAAATTAAGTTTTTCGCCGTCCAGTACAGTATAATTCTGATTCTCCTTAGAGGTAGGATCTGTGATAGTCAGTTCCCTGCCTCCAACAAATGGTTGAGGGTATGTGGGAATCGTTCAAGTACTAACATAAGAATCAGAACTTCTTCCTCCAATCAAGAATTTTGTTCTTTAAATTTTTCTTCACTACTTTCATTAGAGAAAACAAATGTCGTCCCTTCCTTGAATGCCTTGGGTCGAAAGAATTTGCGAAAAGATTCATCGACCAAAACAACCTCCTATGTCTAAGAATAAGAACATCAAAATTGCATTGGCTATCGAGTTTGGATAGATTTTTGCAAAGATTAACCTGAAGAAGTTAAGAACGTTTGCTAGCTTTCGTACAAAGGGAAGTGAAAACTAAGCCGAAACTATGCTTGATAGCAACACACCTCGTACGAAGGTACTGTGTTCGTAGCTTTGTTCTCCTTAGGTAGTCGAAGAATATAGGAATCATTAGATGGAGACTTTTTGAATCGTAATAATGTGTCATAGAGTAACTTTGCTTTAGTCACTCATGCGACTTTAGCGCTCTCCTTTAGCACTAAATCAGCCTAATACTCTTAACGTTTGGATTTGTGAGCACAAAACACTCTTAAGAAGCATAGTAGAGAAAGAAACACTTCACACTTTAATATTTGGAAGCTTTGATTGAATGCTTCGGTGATTACAAGTGAGAGTAGGGACCTCTATTTATAGTCCCCCTCCAAGCCATAAGAATATTCTAGAATTCTCTACTTTCTAGAATATTCCATACAATTTTTACATAAATACATAATCCCTGATCTTTCTAAGTTCTTCTTGAACTCTCGATGCTCCATCCTTGAGTTCTTTATGGAGTATTGCATTCCTTTGACCTCTAGAATTGGGTAGAAGTTTCTAGAGTTGTGTGGAACTTTCTCATCCACCTTCTTGGCTCTAGAAGGTTTTTGCCATGCATGTCTCTTGTAGAGTTTTCCTTCTCATACTTGTCTTGTCATTTCTATGAATATTGCGGGGCGTGACACCCTCTCCCACTTAAACCCGCAATGCCTTCATTGTGGCTTCCTCTGAAGCTTCGAAACCACCTCCTCTATTTGCCTCCAGACTTGACAAAATTTGGTTTCTCCTTAGTTTTATGGGAGAGGGGTGTCATGCAACAAGTCTTCCTGGTTGGCGACTTATCCCTTGCCTCCAACCTTGTTGAACCATATTTCTTCTTTATTGGTGGTGGTTCATTAGGAACCTCCACCACTTTCCTTGGCATCCCAATTCCTTGGGTCTTTTCTCCTTCACTGGTATCATGAAGGATAGCCAAGTCGTCCCCCTTGTCCTGGGCAATGCCATCCTTGTGCTAGATTGTCGATAGCGTTTTGGATCATTGCTTGCTTAACCTTATTATTGGTACTGAGCAAGCTTGACTCCCTTCTGTGATGCACAGGTTATTGGCGAATGACATTGAGAATGCTCTTGCTTGCTTCAAGAAATTCATTTGTAGAACAACTTTGTGATCATCCAAAGGAATGACAGAAAAGTCTAGAGTACCTGACCATGCCCAATGCTAGTTTTGACTCCCCTAGCCATTCTATCGATTGACATCTCTGCTGAGTTGATGACTTTAGTGGAGCCCCCTCCTTTAGTCATCTGCAACCCCAACCTCTTTGCTTCCTCGCTGGCGATGAAGTTGTGGGAAGCACCCGTATCCACCATTGCCCTGGTGGTCTTCCCTCATATTGTCATCTCCAAAAAGAATAACCGCTTCCCTTGAGGTTTTGTTGGACTTTGCATCCCGTTCAGCAGTTGAAGAGATCCTAGTTGTGCCTCCATGCTATTTTATCAATTTCTTCTTCTTCCTTATGACTTGCAAGGAGAGAGTTAAGGGTCTTCTTCTGAGGGCAATCTCTTGCCCAATGAGGTTTTTCGCAAATAAAAAAATGGTTTTGATATCGCTTGTTGTTAGTCTTCTCTTTGTCTCTTGCATTTGTTGGGGTTGATTCGCGATGTTTTTCCTCCTTGTGTTTGCACTTGTCATCCGCACCTTTGACATCACAACTCTTCTTATCTTCAAACTTTTTAGACTTCATTGAATAATCAACCAAGCTTTCAGCAGCGGTGATGGCAGTGACAAGACCTTGCACTCCTCGCTTTCTAAGCTCGATCATTACCCAATGTTGGAGCCCATGCATGAAGTTGAAGAGAGCATCTTTGTTTGACATATCAGAGATTTCAAGAACCTAGCTTTTAAACTCCTTAATGTAGTCTCGAATCAAGCCCTCTTGCTTAAGCCTTCGCAACCGGGCTCGAGCCTCATCCTCAATGTTCTTTGGATATAATTGTCTCTTTTTCTCTCTCTTGAAGGCATTGAAAGTGGACATGGAGCACAAACCTTTCTTTACATCTTTTTTTCTTCACCACCAGAGCATAGCGATGTCTGAAAGATAAAGAGAGACAAATTGTATTTTTGCATCTTCATCGGCAATCCCCATCGCTCCTAAGTATTGTTCTAGTCCCTATAAAAAGTTGTCTACTTCCTTAGCGTTGTGAACCTCCCAAAACTCATAGTTTTGGAACTTCAATCCTTTTGGCTTCGAAAGTGGGATGGCTTGTGGATGCCGCTAGTGCCCTCTTACACAGCGAAATGTTTTCACACATCTCCTCCAAGCTAGCACGTACGTTGCTCATCTCCTTCTCATTGACTCTTCGCACCTCTTAGAGCTTCCCCAACAAATTCTCCTGCATCTTAGCCATATGGATGGTGACGTTGGAGCATCATACCTCTGATCGTTGAATGGATGGTGACGTCCTCTTCCCCGATTCCATCAACCCTTTGACCAGGATTCTCTAATTGGCCCTCCATGTCATTCATTGCCTCCTCCATTCGAGCAAGGCGCGAATCAAAACCATGCATGATCACATTGAATCTCCAATGTGGCTTGGGTGCAACGAGCTCTCTTTTCACCTGGCGACCTCGCCCTTGAGATGACTCCACATTAGTGGCCCCCGACTCCATCACGTGCTCTTTGATGTTTTTTTTTTATTTCTTCGAACTAAAACTTTGATACCAAATGTCACGGGCTAACTTTGATTTAGTCTCACGTGCGGCTTTAGCGCTCTTCTTTAGCATTAAATCAGCCTAATCCTCACAACGCTTGGACTTTTGAGCACAAAACACTCTTAAGAAGAAGAGTAGAGAAGTGAACACTTCACACTTGAATACTTGGAAGCTTTGATTGAATCCTTCGGTGATTACAAATGAGGGGAGGGATCTCTATTTATTGTCCCCCTCGAAGCCTTAAGAATATTCTTGAATTCCCTACTTTCTAGAGTATTTCATACAATTCTTACATAAATACATAATCCTAGATATTTCTAAGTTCTTGAGCTCTCCATGCTCCATCCTTGAGTTCTTTATGAAGTATTGCCTTCCTTTGACCTCTAGAATTGGGTAGAAGTTTCTAGAGTTGTGTGGAACTTTCTCATCCACCTTCTTGGCTCTAGAAGGTTCTTGCTATGCATGCCTCTTACAGAAATTTCCTTCCCATACTTGTCTTGCTATTTCTTTGAAGATGGTGGGGCGTGACAGGGCTTCCATCGTCCATAACGATTCAACATTTTCTCTTTGAAGCAAGAAAGTTCTTACCACTATTCTCTATAGCGGTCGCGGTCATATCCTGCTCTGGGTTAGAATCCCTTTTATTTGCTATGGTTGCGGAAGAAAAAATCGCAAGAACAAAAGCCAAGGCATGAAGGAGTGAGATAAGAAATTTAGATAAAGTGTAAAATTTAAATCACTTATACCCTCTTATATAATTATAAGGGTAAAATGAAAAAAATCGCCTAGAAGCGAAAAGACACAACAGAAGGTGACTGCACCCATATCTTGATATAAATTAGTCATCTCTTAATAAATTAGGCATCATCACAAAGTGGCTGAGCTCATATCTTAATATCAAATACTATCTGAGACACCCTCTTTGTATATTGAAGCATAAAATATTTTGTATCGAACGATAGAACATAGGAAGTAGAAGAAAAATGAAAATATACAATTATACTCTTTCATAAAATAACCAGATCTTGATTCTTTACACGTTTATATCAATCTTTTCGAACCGTAGAAGTCTCTTCACGACTGATTTCTCTCGTGTAAGAATTGATTGGATTGGGGTAATTCAACTCGTTGACGAAGGAATAACAACGTTGACTTCATCTCTAACTCTGTGATTCTCTCATATCTCCATGGCCAACTTTTCCTGCAAGGCCAATACGTGTACCTTGGCACTTTATGAGTTGTCTTTCAGATCCATGACATGGTCTTGCGTGTCAGAGTCTATCTTCAAGGTGCACCACTTTATCCTTTGCGACCATGAACTTCTCTCAAACTCCTATGAGCTCATCTCAAGTCTTACGAACACCTTTATGGTCTTCTCCAACGTTTTCTATGTTTCCAGCAAATTCTCTCTTAAGCAAGTCAGGAAATTCAGTGCCCTGAGCAATTAGAGAGGTGGCTACGAGCTCCACTAAGAATGATCTGATTCGGCGATGGCGTTGGCTCCTTCATTAATGATACTTTAGAAGTAACGAGCTTCACTTTTGGGACACTATTCACACCAACATCAAGCTTCTTCACAACTCCCTCATCTACATGAGTAAAGCAATTAGAAAATATGAAATTTTTGCATCGATGATAAGGGAATAGTCGGCGTCACCTTCAGGAGCGAGCTCACTAGCGAGCAACTGTATCTCGATCACTGATTTTGCACCTCGGTTTCCATCTTCTCAACCTCCTCCATAATGGAATCATTGAGAATAGTCGCGAGATCAAATCACTGATCGATAGATTTCTCTGCAACAAAACAACTAGAGTATCAATAGCATAGACTAACAAAAAATAGAAAAGATGTAGAAAACTGATGCCTAATTAATAGAACTAAGCTGCAGAAGCGTAACTATGTTGGAATCTCTTCAATAGTATAGAGGGTCGGAAACTTGTGATCCAACAACGACTTTCAGAACAACAACCACTGGCTCATCGGGAGCAGGATCTAAGACTGTCAGCGCAGGCATTTTTTCTGGAGCCATTTCATTTAGATCAGCTTCCAAAGCTAGAATCAAGGTCACAGTGCCCCCCACAGGATTGTCAGTTGGTCTTTGCACCTCAACGGGCTTTGAACTTTTGTTTTTGTCGTTCTTTTTTTTTCAACTTGCTAGAACCCTTAGAACACTTCCCTCTCTTCACCTTCGTTGCAAAATCGCTTTCATCCTTTCTTGGGACATCCATCTTTTCTTTTGAAATCTTTCCCATCGGAGCAGGAATATGGTAATGGTAGATTCTTGAGAATGAATGGAAGGAGCACAAGAATGAAAGCTCTTAGGAACGAAACCACTGACTCGCAAAATTCTGCAATGACTTAGGGTATGTTTGGGGTAGCTATAGCTTATTAAATAATCTGCTGATAAGCTAGGTGCCGCGACTATCACAAATTTTTATTTTTTTGGAAAAAGCCATATCGCAACAAAAAAGCTGCCCGGTGTGAAAACGCTGTTTTCAGGATTTTGAAAACGCATAAGCTGCCAAAACACAGTTTACCTAAACAGGCCAAGTGCGTTTTCAAAACGCCTTCGCACCAAATAAGCTGCCACTAACGGGCTCTTACACGACTATTAATTATCACTTAATTTCTACTGTTACTTTCTTTATGGTGATGAGGTAACAATGCATTAATAGGCGTAGTAAATGTCCATGTGGTACTTGCTTCAAATAATTTGATACTTTTTTTCCGACAATCCTAAAGAGCTGACATCAACACACACTCCATAATAGGGAAGCTCAAACTCTGCATACTTTATTACATAATTTCTTAGGAGTACAGATCTCCTATTAACTCAAATGAGTCACACCCTCCATAACAAGCTCTGCTCCTCGCCAAGGTAACTCGAGAAAGAAAAATCCTCTATATTCCTTATGGATCACAATAGAATGAATCATTTTCGTTACCTAAAAAATAAAAGCTCTTGAATGAGAAAATGTTCACAGTTGCTCGAGAGTATTCACAAATACTCTTTACAAGCGTAGCTTCTGAGTCCTCAGTGGAAGGAAAATTCAGTTTCAGCAATAAACTCTTACGACCTCTCTTCAAGGCATAGCCAATAAAGCCTATTGGTGGTAAAAAGCACTATTTTGATCCGATATAACGATCAAATATAAACAAACATGTCTCCCAACATACCCCACAGAGCATGAGGCTTGTTGCTATCTCATCCTTCTAGTTATGCATAGAGGTAACTTATTATCTATTTCTCTCATTCTCTTGTAGTATCCTGTCGAAGAGCTAAGAGAATCAGTGAATTAAATGTATATCCAAAAATGAGTTTCTTTAAGCAGCATGAAAGCCCAAATACTAAATGAGCCTCATGGGTTTAATGAACCAAGCCCACCGACCATGCACTTAATGGTCTAGTGTTGGTCAGACCAATCATACTCTTTAGTAGTATCTTTGGAGGTGACAAGTTTCCGAGCTTTTTGCCACCCAAAAGAACCCCACTACCAGTACCCTCGAAGAACGTCAGCATTCACACAAGTTTTTCCTAATGGGATTGCCAAGCTTGTCTTCAAGCGAGCTCCTCTAGCTGTGCTCGCTCAAATCTCCCGAGTTCCTTTTTCAAGCTCGCCTGTACTAATCAAACCCTCTTACCAAGCTCGTTGATAGTTATTTGGCTGCAACACCAAGCTTGATAAATAGTTTTTTGAGATAGAAGGAAGATAAATCTAGTCCTTCCGTGTATATATAATCATTTATTAGCGGTATGATATCCATGCTAAAAATTTTGTCAACAACGAGTCTACTCAGGCCCCATACTGTACATCCTATGACAATAGCTTTTTAATTTATTCCTTAGACCCTTGCGTGGGGACATAGGTTCTATGTCGTATAAATATGAAGTAAAAGGGAAGAAGGGGGATCTAACTTCGATTCTCTTGAACTCTCTCTCTCTCTCTAAAAGTTCTATAGCTTCTCACTTTTTTCACAAGGTCTCTCCAATATTATATGGGTTCGCAAATTACACAGGTTGATATATCCCGAATGCATTCAATAATATGGATATGTTATATAATAGATCAGAGATGAAAAAGGTAGCCCAAATAGGGGTAATATTGATTTCTAAAAATTATCAGAAAAATGAGATCACTTCAATATACACATTTGTTGTCCATTCACATGATCGGAATACCTAGAGAAAAGCCCATAATATTCTTCATCTAATGATAAACTGAGAAGCACGTGACTCCAATCAAGAGAATCAATAGATTCATCACCTGATAGATTGAGATTAATCATTTGAAAGAAAGTGGCTTGGGCGATTAAATGGAAAATTAAGAACTAAAGTGTAGTAATTGGCATTGCCAAGTTAGAGGTCTTTTCCTGTAAGGAAGTAAGGCCAAGTTTTAAAAAGGATAGTGGCTGTCTTAGGACAAGCAAAATCCGTGCCAAGTTGAAGGTATATTGAAGAGCAAGGAGGCTAGAAATACCTGGAAGATCCCTTCCTTTTGACAACATCAACAGAAGGAAGAGCACGAACTGTTGTTGGTTGAAAGCTACCATCTAAAGAGATTTGACCCGTTGAAGAAATATTGCATCAACGGCTAGCTCATCTAGAGACGCTTGGTTTAGGTCGAGATGGGTAGTACCACAATGGCAGAACGATCCACTCACGCCCTAGATTCATTAGTGTTGGGAAGCCTTAAGGAGGCAACAATAAAGTAGAATAAGTGGCAAAAGAAAGCAGAGGAAAAAGAAGAAAAAAGCCCTTGGCATGTTTTAGAGCTATAGCAAGCGATTTAATTTGATGACGAGCAAATGTTCACAAATTAAAAAGTAGATTTGGGCATTAAAGGAGCAAAGGACGCATTCACATAATACAGGGAGCCAATGTTATGGGGTGTTGGCTCAAAAAATTCTGATGTTAATGCACACAATTGATGCACCCCACTTGTGAGCGGAAGGTGGCAGCATAGGGGAACTGCAGAAAACTACTACTGCAGGCTGCCTGCCCGGTGGCTGCAGCAGGGAAGGAGGATGGTGGTAGTGAAGGAAAGAGATGTGGAAGGATTGAGGAAATGTTAAATTACCACCTAGATGCGAGATACAGTCGGAGCACCATACAACCCTTTAAGGAGAAATAGAGACACCAACTACATTTCTGAATCGACTCATGCAAAATACTAAACTTGAATCATCAGAAAGACAAAATATAATTATAGGATAGCGAGGAGTGGCCATCCACCAAAAAAAAAAAAAAAAAACTGGATCAGTTCATTCCA
>NEWO01000007.1:1192762-1205852 GCA_003013225.1 Phalaenopsis aphrodite
GCCTGCTTATGCTCGCGGGAAATCCCGCTTTCGTTACCATATGTGAGAGACGTCCACGTCTCATCAGGTACAATTCATATTCAAACTTTGCTTTATTATTCTAACCTATGCCCATATTTTGTATTCAAATGTTGATCGACTCCTATTGCAACTAAAACTGCAAGTCTGGGCTTCACATGCTCTTTTATTGCTTGCTACAAATTGATTTTACAGACGAATCGGTCCATTTGTGGCTTGCAATTTATTGAGGTATTTGACGAGCTTTTATGACTATTTACTACTTATTGCTTATTGTGGTTTATTCTTATAAATTTTGCTGTCCATTCTATCTGCGGAATATTGTTGTAGCTAAAATTTGGAAGCCATTGGTGTGGTTTGGGCACATAAGAAAAAAATGGTTCTGAATTTTTTAATGAACGGATGAATTGAAACTCATCGCTTTAGGCTAGGGTTTGGAGGACTTTGAGAATTTATTATTTTTGGGTCTTTTTATCATAAGTACGAGTTCCCTAAGTATGTAAAGTTACATCTATAGTTAAATAAACTTTTTGCATTCCTATCAATGCTTGTGTGCTGTTGAATGTGAATTCTTCAAGCATTTTGCGTATCTTGTTGACAAAATTTGAGTGATGTTTCTTGTACCAGCATGGGGCAGAAAACTTTTTGTGATTTTTATCTGTATTCTTTCATCTAAGCTGTTTTATGATTGTTTGGTATGTGTGATTTGGCCAAGTTTTTTTGCTTGTTTGTTTTTATATTCTTAATTAGTTTTTTATATTGTGAATCTCAATCATTGTGAAATTTTAAATTTTAGATTTTGGCTACATTTTTATTTTCAGTTGATGTTGGTCAAGTTCTAATTTTGAGTCAAGAGAGCCGTATCCCTAAATTTAAAGTTGAAAAAATGATAATTTCATTTTTTTGTTTTTTTTGTGCATTTTCAGCTCAATTGTAGGTTTGCATTTGTGAACCCAAAATCATCATATGTCGTGCATACATCATTTTCTAATTTTCTGATTCCAATAAGCTGCTTGGAAGTTAATGAATCATGTAATGAAGCAAACTGTCTCTAATACTGAGATTCCACCAAATTTTACCCCTTTCAAAATGGACTTTGGAGTTGTAAAGCAGTTGAAACTCTTTGGACGTTCCTAGTGTAGGAGAAACAAGTGGAAAGAAAAATGGAGATAGAAGGGAATGAAAGGTGAAGATTTAAATATATTTCTCATTGCGTTTGTTGGAGAATCAATTTCAAAACTTAATTCATCCACATGCTTCCATCCCAGGAGTTAGATAATTTTTCTAATAACAATATAATAATGAATTGTTAAATGAATTTGACCTTTTTTTAGCACAATCTGTCCGACTCCACTTAATGGGATAAAGGCTTGTTGTTGTAGTAGTAGTACAATCCGTACAAATATTGCTGTCTACTCAAAATCTCCCTTAGAACCTATTGGCTAACATGTATATCATTGATATATATTGATCCAATTAAATGCATACAGTGCTTTGTTCTTTATTTGTACTTTTTGTTTATCATGCTTGTTTTTCTCTATTTGTTCAAGTTCTAGTCTAATTTTTTACATTTCATTCATCTATTAATACCATTTTATACTTTTAACTATTTTGTAAGGTTTGCATCGTTGCCTGAAGCGCTCCCTTTAAATGAGCGTTTTGTATCTATTTCTCTTTCTGATAATGATGGATTTTCAACTTCACCAATCTCCATTTTGCTTTCAAATGCTTGCCTCTTTGCATGGAGAACACAAATACTTTCATCTAAAGGTACTGTTCTGTTGCTTTTTTTTTTTTCGTTTTAAGTTTGCTGGTCTTGATGAGTGCGTTGTTGTATGCATTAAGTCTTTTCTCTTCTCATGCAGCATGTATGTTTACGTTAAACTTGTTACATCTGTGAGAATTGCTTGATCTGTGATATTGTTATCCCCTGATTATATTTTCGGTAGAGACTATGACGACTTAGACTAGAAATACTGGACAAGTAGAAGTTATAATTGGTAAAGTACAAGAAAGATCGTAACTTGTTCTGAAGAAAACAAATGAGAAGGTAAAAATTGGTAGAAGGCTGCGAGTTTTTATATATAAGGGGTTAATAATGTAATTGGAGTGATAGTATTAAAGTGGCTGATATCATCTTCCTCAGTTTTATTCCATCTATTTGGCGTTGTCTTTCTGAATTTTGTCTTTTTTGCGGTAGTTTCTCTCGTGGATAAAATGAGAGGAATAGTGTTTAAAAGGATTATCATAGTTAAGTATGCAGTGATAATATCCTTCACTACACTAAAATAAACGAGCTGGTATGGGTTGCTAGAGATTAAATGAAGGATGAATTGCTTTAAGGCTTTATTAAAGATCACAAATTGTTTTCTGAGTTCGTTGCTATTTTTTAGAGTCCAAATTATAAATTTGGTTACGTTTGTTGCCAAATTATCAGCTAATTTTCACATTCAGGCATGGAATAACCAGATAAATTATTTTAGTAACTAAATTTAAAATAATGGTAATTAGATTCATTATGTTAGTTATCATATAAAAACTAATACTTATCATATCATAGTTTGGTCTAAAATTTTTTATTTTCGATTTTCTCATTAAATTAAATATTAAAGTACTATGATTCAATTTAGGTGTCATCTTAGCTAAGAAAACACCTCATTTTTTTAACAAAAAGGAAGGACATCTGATTTCTTAAGATTTTATTTTATAAACCACTATCAGATTGTTTCTTTTTCTTGAGAAATGAAAAATAAATCTTATAATATTTGATAGCTGCAGAACCACACACAAATAAGCCATTAGTTTTTCTATCAGGTGTGAAACATGATGAGGAAAATAAGGTTTCAAGAAGAGGATGGTAGAGGTTAAAAATGAGATCATGTTACTTGGATGATATAATTTAAATCAATAGTGCTGTTTGAGGAAATATTTAGAAGATTCCTATTTTATTCTACTAATTCGTTGTAATTTGTGGGTGGCTAAGAGAAAATGGTTATGAAATGCAGATGTATGGCGTGATGGGCAAAAGTATCACTTCTTTAGAATAGTAGCAAAGATCAAAACACCATTAGTCTTGTAACGCCGGGTCTGAAACTTAGAATATTAAGGTAGGAACGAACGGTCACACATTAAAATAAATACTTTCAATGTATATCATATATTTTTCAGAAATATTATTAAAATTTTACAAACTTATGATCATCCAATCTCAAAAGATCCACTAAATAAAAAAAATATATATATTTATAAATATTTTATAAGAATTGCAATTTTTTTTTTACAGCCGTAAATTTACAAAGTACAAAATAATATATATTGTTTATTGATAATTCCTTTCTCTTTTTTTTAGTCCACTGCTACAAATGAGCTCTCTTTTTTTTCCCTTTTAAAATTAATGGATATTTTTCTAAATATACTTATCAACTAATAAGATTATTTAAACATCTAATTGGTTTATTGTATTTCAAAATATAGTAATTTAAATAATTAGAAGATAATATGCATGCAACTCATTGCATTCAAATTTTCTTTTTCAAGAAATAATATGTTGTAAATACACTTGTAACTTGGTTATTGGCGGAACAAATAGACAATTCTATAATAGCTCTTATTATGATGAAATGTATGGTTTATTTTTTATTTTAAAACACCTATCTTAGGAGCACAATGTATTTTTGTACTATTAAATCCACATATATCTCAAACACCTATCTTAGGAGCACAATGTATTTTTGTACTATTAAATCCACATATATCTCAAATACCTATCTTAGGAGCACAATGTATTTTTGTACTATTAAATCCACATATATCTGAATAGCCCTTTCTATACTTATCCTAATAACAAAATGAGGATATGAAATAGTTTTATGGATATTTACATACTTAGCACCTTAAACATTGTTATTTACAAAATCTAGCACCCATATTATATTTTCGAACAATCAAACCGATGTATTTACGCGTGTCACGATCAAACCATTGAGAATTTTATAAAAATAAAAAATATGGGTTAGGGTTTTATCATGAATTTTGATATTTGATGAGAATTTGGATAGTGGATGAAAGAGGGTGCTAGATTTGTAAACAATAATGCTGCGGGTAATATGTATGTTATCACCCAATAAATTTATGCCCTCGATGCAAGCTTTTACGGCTAATATTATAAGGGGATGTGATCCGAGGTGCAACGTGTGGGCTTTCCCGCGACGGAAAACGGGAGTCATGCTTTCGTGCTTGGACTGAACCAGTCCAGGTTTTTTTGTGTTGTGGAATCGGCTGGTCCTCTTGGATCACTCCTAATTATTCTATGATTATTTATTTGATTTTCTGATATTTTAGGATCAGTGATTTCGTGTGTTTTGTTCGAGACAACTGTCGACGTCTTCAATTTCCTTGGCTGTATCCAATATTCTAGTGTTGCTCGAGCTATATCTCGCTTTTGAGATGGTAATTATCCTTCTCTCCATCCTTTCACATCGCTCCCATCGTTTCCCGTCGCCCTTCTCGGCTGCTGCCGCTCCGAACAACCACTTTCCGACTGTTTTTTGTCGTTCCACTTTGCTGCCGCTATCTAGAAAGACTTCATCTCGGTCATTGCCTTCCAGACCAACTTCCACATGTCGCTGCCGTCCAGACTTGCACCCACCTTGCTACTGCTTCGTAGCTCCACATTTTCTTTGCTGCTACCTTCCGAAGCTTGTGTGTTACCTTGCTGCCACCCCAAAAATCCAATTGTTGACGCTTCCTTCCCACTGAACCCAACCCCCCTTTCCCAATCTGCTGTTGCCACCCGGGCAACAAAATCGTGTTATCCTTGCATATTCCAATCTTCCCAATTGTCCCTACCATCTTTTATTGCTACCACCCGGTTGTCTAGCCGCTCATCCTCCTCCCATAAACCTTACTTGTTGAAACTACAACCCTCCAGCGCCCCATCCTGCTCAGTTCGACCACCTAGCCGACCTCCACACCCCTACATCTGACCCCTATTTGAGTTTGTGTGTCATGTATGTTGTTATTTCCTATTTTCGTTTGTGTCATTGTAACTCTTATTTGAATTTAGTTATAATATTTGGTTTTCTTATTGTTGTTTGGGTTAACGTCGATATCATTTGGTATCAGACTTATCCTAATCTTAGTCCTATCATTAGGTTACCTAAATCCCCCACTACATAACCCAATTTTTTTCCTGGCCCACATCACCTCCACTCACCACCTTTCACCCCTCAAACCAAAACCCAAACCATAAACCAAGGAGCCAAGTGTCGGAAGTTGTTCAAGAGCTTACTATGGAAGTGGTGTAGAGGGAAATCTGCCGATTTCAACAAAGGCTTGTCGAAATTGAGGAGTGAACTCAGAGAGAAGTCACCTTCGATTGTGTTATCGAGAGTCAAAGAGGAGAGAGGGAGGAACACCCTATTCCCTTCCATAGTGATGATTCCAGTGAAGAAGTCAGACCATGACACTTTCGGATTTAGTATTACAGGAGGCAGAGGTATGAAGTGTCTGTTGGAGGATATAAAGACTTGAGAGTGAAAGTACACGTATCGGATTTTTAGGGAAGAATGAATCTGGATGACTTCATTGACTGATTGCGATTAGTCGAGAGGATTTTGAATACAAGGAGGTGCCAGCTAACAGGAAAGTGAAGTTTACTGCCATTAAGTTGAAGAAGAGTTTATCTTTGTGGTGAGAAAAATTGAATAAAGAGAGACAGAGAGAAAGTCAGAACAACATTTTCACTTTGGAGAAAATAAAGGGATGCAAAAGAAGTATTTACCCCACACTACTATCGGGATTTGTTCTTGAGGCTACATCACTTATATCAGGGGATCTGTTAGTGGAGGAGTTCACGACGAAGTTTAACCATCATAAGCCGAAATGTGAGCTGGCAGAGCCAGAGGAGTACACGATAGCCAGGTACTTGGGAGGCTTGAAATCCTCCATCGACAATGTGGTCCAGCTACAACTATACAGATCTTTGAGCGATGTTTAGACCTTGGCATTGAGGGTGAAGAGAAAGTTGAAGCTGATTAGGCACCCATCTCCTTTCAGAAAACCACCCATACCTGGAGACATTAGCACGAGCACACATAGGGAGTTGAGAAGATTTGTTAGGTGAATGAAAGAATTTCCTATAAGTGAGATGAAGTCTAAGAAGAGTAGAGCCCTCAGCATAGTTCCAAGCATGAAATGCTTAAGGTGAGACAAATATGGACACATCACTTCTAGTTTTCATTTAAGCATGGTGTAGTGGAGGAGGCGAGCGAGGAGGGCGCACTAAAGAGAAGTTAGGTACCAGATTCCAGCGGATGATGGTGAGATGCTTGTGATTCGACGGGCCTTCAGATTGAGGTTACCGGTGAGCAGCGGTGGTTTCGATAAAACATATTTTACACCTGTTGTATTGTGAAGGAAAATATATGCAGTCTCATCATTGATGAAAGTAGTAGCAAGAATGTGGCGTCTACACATATGATAGACAAGTTCAGCCTCAATATTCAAAGACATTCCAGTTGTATTACCTAATGTGGTTGAAGAAGGCAAACATGGTCATCATTGACAGGAGATGTCTCGTGGAGTTTTTTCTTGGGAACTAGTTGTTGGATGAACTGTGATACGAAGTGGTGCCCATGAACACATGCACGTCTATTGGGGGACCGTAGTAATTTGATTGTTAAACTCAACATGATGGATTCAAGAACACTTACTCTTTCACAAATGATGGAAAATGAGTGGTTTTCCTACCTTCTGCAGAATTCGAGGTTACAGGTGCTCGTGTCAACGAAGAAGGGTAGACAGATTAGTTTTGGTGATGATAGAGGACAATGGGACAGAAAAGTTGATTCTAGACATAGTGCAACCACTACTAAGAGGGTTCTAGGGTATCTTGACTGACAGCTTGCCGCTAGAACTGTCACTGCTACGTCACTTTGGAGATGGATGATCTACCTTTGGAAAACTCGGTAGAGTACATTTGGCACAGAGTTTTGATGGTTTCTAAGAGTTCTGGAACCGTCTCAGGTGTTTTGAGGGACATGACTCCCGACAAAGGGATCCAGGTGCCTTTAGAGACGCAGTGAAGACCCTCCAACCTCGAGGATGACAACATTCCCTCCCCTTTCAACTTGTCCTACTTGACTTCATACTGTGAGATGATAGAAGGTTAGACAAATGAGGTCGAAGCTTCCCCAATCGTGGGAGACTGATTTGGGGTGTATTACGGGGTTTTCCCCCGACTGAAAACGGGAATCTCACTCTCTTGATTTCGTGCTTGGATCAAACTGGTCTAGGATTTTTTTGAACTATTAAATGTTGCATTAAAGAAGCAAAAAAGTTACTAAAAAGAAATAGTCCCAAGAAACAAAAAAATTATGCCTCACTAGCATTTATAAAATGGGCACTATCCTTCTGTAAAACCAAAAAGAAGGATCATGGAAATTTACACGAATCGAAAGGAATTCACTATTTGAAGCCATCTTTGCACAAGCATGGGCCGCTATGTTGCTTTCTCTATAGGTGTGTTGAATCAAAATTTGCTTTAGCTGTTGCAAAAAACTAATATTTGAGTTTTCTAGAGCATTATGTTGCCACATCTTCTTGTCCTTGGTGCACTCAAAGAAGTCAATAATGTTGGAATTATCCCCTCTATGATTATGCATTTGGCTTTTGTCATTCATCTTCATTTATCTTGTGGAGAGATAAAACTGCAAGCATTTTCACTTGTGCGCTGTCCCAATGCAGGAATTTTTATCCCATGACTACAATTGTGACGTCTCGTCACGAATGATAGCACCAATCCCGACCACTCTAGAGGATAGGATGACCTTGTCGATATTGACTTTAAGCCATCCGGGAGGGGATGCCTGAAAGGGAAATGAACCTATCGAGAAGGTTTGCTAGCATTCCATTGCCTCGGGAATGGATAAAGATGTGTCTTAGTTAACGCTTCAAGATTGCTGCAACAATAATTGGCGTTGTTCCTCGATAGCGGTTGTGGCACATAACGTTCCAGGGTCTCAAATAACAGTGGACCATGCTGCAAAAACAGTGGGTCGCATCGAAGTTCATCTTCAATGTCCTACTAAGATTATGGGCGGTGTCTTCAAAGCTGTGAAAGTGGGGCGTAGAAATTACCCACCTCCTCAAGGTATCATGCACCCTATAAAAAAATAAACAATTAGTCTTGAGATGAGTTTTGTCTTCAGGTTCGACGCATCCCCAAGGACACTTAGTGGTGTCCATGAGTCAAGCATGGGTAGGCATGGCGTAATGCAAAATCCTCCACCAAAAAAAAACTCTTTATGTCGATGAAGCTTTAAATTATTGATCCAGTTCCGGCTGTCCTTATGGAGCGTAAATCTTGCCTCATACGCAAGTGTAGATAGAGTTTTGCTGGTATACATATAGTTGAGTTCCAATTGGACAGTGTTACAATCACTTTGGATTTTGATTTGTAGAATTCTATTTACCATTTCTTCTCCAAAGTTGTTGCGCAAGGCTGCAGTGTTCCAGTTACCACATGTGAGAAGACTGGAAATTTTCATATTTTTTTTTTTTGAAATGGATGTTAATGAGGCATGTCCATTTGCGATTGGAATGTTATTAATCCAAGTATGTTTGAGAGGAGCAACGCTATGTCCATTGGAGATTTCCCACCTGATAGGTTGTACAACTTTGGCCTCATCGCAAATAATTTTCCATGTAATTGAATTGTTGTGTTTGTCAACAGGGTTCTAAACATCGGAGATATACCGTGCAACCAAGCACTTATGGATCAATGCATTTTTGTCATGAAGGAACATCCAAGCAATTTTGGACCTCAAGGGTCCTTTCTAGTTCTTTGAGGCATGAAAACCTATGCCATCGGCCTGGTAAGTTGGCAAAGTGTCCCATGTAACGTAATGCATAACAGGCTGATTTGCATTCTTTTCTCCATAAAAGTTGTTTGTATCTTTTTCTTAATCCCCAAGAATGCTACTTGGTACATTAACGTGCGTGAGGATATGCATAGACTTGGTTAGTAGTCAAACTTTGATTAGAGTACCCCGCGAGAGAGCTGTGTAGTGCTCCATGCATTTATTTTAGTGGGTGGCCTTTTGAATGACATTCGAGAATCAACTTTGTTGAGTTTTCTTAAAGCAAGATGAATATCGAAGTATGCAAACTCCGTAACTTCAATAAATTTCAAAATTCTTGCTATATGTCATTTCTTCCTAGGGGTGTAAACGAGTTGAGCCGAGCTCAAGTCACCCATGCCTTAAGCTTGAGCTTGATTAATTTTATCGAGTTCGAGCTCGAGCTCTCTATTGGGATACTCCCAATTCTTTTTGGTGGAGTAGATAGCTCTTTGGTTCTATATCCTGGCTAACTCAGCATTCATTCGGAGTTGATAAGTCCGGCTCCAATACATCTTGGGTTGGGCTCCTAACCTTTAGACGAGCTCAAGCTTAAGTCTACGAGATCGAGTCGATTCACAAGCCGACTTGCTTATTATAAAAAAAAGAAAATAATATTAATTTAAGGTAGTGTTTAATTAAAATGACTATGAGCAATTAATAAAGAAAAAATAAGAAATTATTTATATAAAATACTAAATATAGTTTCTTGAATATTTTTAATACTTTCAAGATAAAATCATCAAATTTGATATATTTTAAATTTATTTTATATTAAGTTTTATTTGAATGAGCCGGCTCATGAGCTGACAAGTTGAATCGGGGCTAGCTTGAGCTTGACTTTTTAGCACATCGAGCTCAGTTCACGAGACACTTATCGGGCCAAGCTTGAGCCGGCTTACGAGTCGGCTTGACTCACTTACACCCCTATTTCTTCCACTCTGATGTGTCCTTACTAAAGATACCGACAAATTTAGCACTATGATAGGAAATCTCTAACTTTACGGGGCTTAGAATTAGTTAGAAACTAAACCACATCGCAGAATAACGATATCACACAAATTTACTCATCGTCATTACCAAGCCATCCCAATTTTCCAGCAATGAATATAGTGTCACCAGTGCTCTGACCTCATCATCAAACTTGATCCCTACATAACACAATCAACTTATCACAGTGTTAGAGTTATTGAGATGTTCTGCCACTAAGCTATCTTCCACCATCTTCATGTTGAATAACTTCTTCATCAGAAAAACCTTATTGAAAGCAGAAGGTTTTTTGTACATCTTGGCCAGTGTTGCCATGAGATTCACCATTATTTTTTCCTTAATAATGTTAAACACAATAGATGCAGACAGTCTCAATTTTTCCATAGGCATAGATTCAAGCTTCTTTGTGATTCCTTGTAGTAGCAAGTATAATTTTTTATGAGACAACTAATCCTCTACCTGCATCTTTTAGAAAGCGAAGTCCGTCCCATTGAACTTCTCCACTTTTAATCTTGCTTCGTCGACCATTGCTCACATTCCCATCAAACCTCGTCATGATTTCAGTTGATAGGAAATGTCCAACTTTATCGGGGCTTAGAATCAATTAGAAACTAAACCATATCGCAGAATAATGAGATCACACTAATTCGATAAAAAATTGGATAAAATTTTGAAATGGAAGTAAAATCAATGCAACTAGAAAAATACACGAGAATTTACATGGAAAAACCCTAGAACGAGAAAAAATATGAAGCCTCACTACAAAAAATTTACACTATGAAATTCAAAAGGTTTTGAAAAGAACTCAAATAGGTTTTCGCTCCACACATAAAGAAAACCTATAAGACTCGCTTTACAACCTTTCCTCTACGATTCAATGCAATAAATCACGTTAAATCACTGAAATCTACCTCTTCGACACTCCTCACCTTCATCGGATGCTCGTCGAAGAATACTGAAAAAAGAAATAACAAATCTACATAAAACTGCTCAATTTTGAACTTAGAAACTGCGTTCAAAGCTCTCGGGATGCAAACATCGGGGCACCTAATATTGCGCGCATAAGCGCCCGATAATTGGCACTTAGGAGCAACAGACCGTGCTAGCGCCTATATGATCGCATATGCGCCCTTTGTTCGAGCAGCACCCAAGTGAGCTCTTCAGCGCGCACAACCCTGCCCATAGGCGTCGGGTGCTCTGTCTTGTTGATCACCAAAATCAGTCTCCACTCATAACAATCTCCCACTTTGAGGCTGATTGTATTGAGCACAAGTCCTCTATACCTGCACCTCCATCTGAATCACCTTTATAGTCACTTGTTGTGGTCACGTACCGTGGTGTGGCTCACCCCAGTCACAACCTTAATGAAACTCATCTAAGGCCAATCATAACTTTAGTTTTTCAATAGTTACCACCTTTGTCAACATACCGGGATTTTCAGTTGTATATATACTTTTCAGAAGTAATTGTCAATCTTCTAGATAAGGTCGAATGAAATGATACCCAAGCTGGATATGTTTCATCCTATCATGAAAAACAGTGTTGTTAGCAAGATGAATCACACTCATACTCTCACTGTAGAGCTTTCTAATCCCCTGCTCCTTGCTCAATTATGTCATGAAATTCTGTAGCCAAATCATCTTCTTGCTAGCATTCGTGGTAGCAACATATTCGGTGTCCGTAGTTGAAAGTGCAATAATCTTCTGCAACATATAACCCAACTAAGTGTTTTGTTCCCCAATGCGAAGATATACCCCGTTGTACTTCTACTGTCTGTATCTCCTGTCAGATTTGCATCTTCAAAACCTTGAGGCTAATCCCTTCACTTTCATAACAAAGTGTCCTGTTGACTGTGTCCCTCAAATACCTAAGAACTCACTTTACCGTCTCCCAATGATGTGTGTCTGGATTGCCCATGTACTTACTGACAACTTCTACTACATATGCAATATTTGGTCTGGTACAAATTATCACATACATCAAACTTCCAATTGAAGCATACAGAGTTATCTCCATATGAGCTTGCTTTGCTTCAGAGTTAGACGATAGCTCTTTAGATAGTTTGAAGTGACTACCTGAGGGAGTGCTAACTGGTTTCACCTTGCTCATGTTAAACCTTATGAGGATCTTCTTAACATACTCTGTCTGAGGCAACTTCGGTGTTTCTGCACTTCTGTCCTTGTTGATTCTAATTCTGACGATCTTCTTGGTTTCATCTCGAACTCACTTGATAACTATTTCATGTCCCTGATTTTCTGTCCTTGCAATCAGCATATCATCTCCATACAAAAGAAACAAAATATAATAATTACTGAAGTGTTTGATGAAACAATTATGGTATGCTGACACTTCATGTACCCATGGTCTGACATGAACCTATCAAACCTTCGTACTAGTGTCTCGGTGCCTGCTTCTAGCCATAGAGGTTCTTCAATCTACAAACCAAACATTCTTTGCCTGAAATCTTATAACCTTGTGGTTACACCATATACAGTTTCTCCAGATTTCTATGTAAAAAACTATTTTTACATCCATCTGCTTCATATGTAGATCTTTCATTGCTACCAAACTCAGCACAACCCCGACAGTAATCATCGTCACCATTGGGGAGAAGATCTTTGAGTAATCCACTCCTTCTCTTTGTTGGAAACTCTTAACGACAAGTCTTGCCTTATTCCGCTCGCTACCATCTGACTCCTCTTTTAGCCTGTAGATCCATATGTTGTGCATTGCTCATTTGCCATTTGGTAGCACCATCAAACCCAAGTCTGATTTGACTTCAACGATTGCATTTCTTCATCCATGGCAAGTTCCCACTCCCTTGAATTTTCAACTTGAATAGTCTACTCAAAGCACTCTGGTTCACCACTTTCAGTTAACAACAAATAGTATAAAAAAGGAGAATACATTTGTATGAGTTGTTTCACACTGTTGGATCTTCTGTCTTCTTTAAAAGATGACTGAGGAAATTATAGTGTTTTTTCTGATTGAACACTACTTTCTTCATCTTCATCTTTCTGATTACCAGTATCATCTATCTCCACATATCTGGATTCTTCAAAAGTAGCTGACTGAATATCATGAGTTATGACCCTGTCTTTGTACATTTTCATTTCGTTGAAAGTAACATCCTTGCTTCTGATAATCCTAGAACTTGTACCCAAACTCATCTGCGTATATCA
>NEWO01000007.1:1207222-1254144 GCA_003013225.1 Phalaenopsis aphrodite
GGATCTACCTCTGTCCATATTCCTGCCCAAATAATTTCTCATGTTATTAGCATTCAATGCAAAACTTGAAGATTCATCAGCTTTCCTGCGAACTTCTTCATTCAACATCAGACCCATAATATCATCGAAGTTCAACTCCAAAGTCCTTAAAAAATTACTCACTGTCGTTATCAAGTCATCCCAGCTTTCTGACAATGAAGTTGGTATCACCAATGCTCTGACTTCATCATCAAAATTGATCCCTACATAACACAGCAAGCTCTTTACAGTGTTGAAGTTTTTGAGATGTTCTGTCAATGAACTATCTTCCACCATCTTCATGTGTAATAACTTCATCAGAAAAACCTTATTGGAAGTAGACGGTTTTTTGTACATCTTGGCTAGTTCCGCCATGAGATCCACTGTAGTTTTCTCTTTCACAGTGTTGAACACAACAAATGAGGGAGGTGTCAACCTGATCAATCAGTGTCTTTCGATCCAACACTCCACTTCCCATTCCTCTATAGGCATAGATTCAGATTTCTTTGTGATTACTTGTTGTGACAAGTATATTTTTTTTTCTCTGATATAGCAAATTCTCTACCTGCATCTTCCAGAAAACGAAGTTCATCACATTGAACTTCTCCACTTTAAACCTTGCTTCTTCGTTCTTTGCTCCCACTTGAATCGAACCTACTTTGATACCAGTTGATAAAATATCTCCAACTTTACTGAGTCTTAGAATCAATTAGAAACTAAACAACATCGCAAAATAATGGGTTCACACTAATTTGATAAAAAATTAGAACAATAATTGAATCAAAAGCACAATCAAAACAACCAGGGATTTACACTAGAATTTATGTGGAAAACCCCGAGAACGAGAAAAACATGAAGCCGCACCACCGGAAGTTTCTACTATGAAATTCAGAATGTTTTACAAAGAACTCACAAGCTTTCTCTCGCCACACATAAAAATTACAAGACTCACTCCACAATATTCCCTCTCTGATCCGACACAAAAAATCACGCCGAATCAATGAAATCCACTCTTCAACACTCACCTTCACCTAGATACTCGTTGAAGAATACCAAAGGAAAAAATAACAAATCTAGAGAAACCTGCTCGAAATCGAACTTAAAAACCGAAATCCTACACCTACCACTCCTGCACCTTAGGTGCCCAGACCTTGCGCCTAAGAGCGAGGCGCCTTATAGTGGGCGCATTGGCACCCAATAGTTGGCTCCATTGGCGCCAACATACCGTGTCTGTGCCTATATGGGCGCATGTGCACCCAGAGCTGGCGCATAGGCGTCGGCTTCTCTGTTAGAGCAGCACCCAAGTGGGCGCTTAAGCGCCCACAACCCAGTGCATAAGCATCGGGTGCTCTGTTCCGGTGCTCACCAAAATCAGTCTCTACTCATGACGCAGTGTTGTTCTTTTGTCCCGTTCAGTTGCAACAATCCCCTAGAATCTTTATGAGTTTCTTCTCCACCATCATAGAAGTTCGGAAAACAAAATGATATCATCTACATGTAAAAGGTGAGAGATACAGGGAGATTTGCTTGCCAATATGGTGCGCACGTTGTTCGAAGGCCATGGAAAGGAGTTCGGAATGTAGGATGAAGAGGCATGGGTATAAAGAGCAGCCTTGCTAGAATCCGCAAATAACCTCGATTCAAGGTGAGAGTTTACCATTGATCGACAAAGTGAATTTAGGATGCTCTACACAGCCAAGAACCCAACTGGTGAAGGTTCTTGGGCAGCACCTCCCTTCCAACACCCTTCGGAGTATATTCCAACTCATCTTATCATAGGCTTGTTCCATGTCAATTTTAATATACATGAGCCCTGTTTTAGACGAAGAATTCTTTAGCTTATTAACCATTTCCTGGGCAATTAATCAATGGTTGGAGATCGGTCTTTGAGGGATGAAAGTACCCTGTTCGGCTGGATCAAGGAAGACAGCGTTCCTTTGAGCTGGTTGACCAAAAGCTTGGCTGCCACTTTGTAAATAGTAGTGAAAAGACTAAGAGGCCTCTACATACGAGGCGAATCAGCGTGCTCTTGTTTCGGGAGGACTGTCGGATATTCCTTCCAACTAGTGTGCATGGTACCGGAAGTAAAAAAGGCATGAACCTCCTCCAACACCTCCTTATTTATGATGAGCCATAAGAGTTTGTTGAACAACTTAGTGATGCCATCAATTCTTGAGGCCCGATTGGGTCTCATGTCTTGAATAGATGTCCAGATCTCCTCGTCAGTCATGGTTGCAGCTAACCGGTTGGAGAATTCAGCAAGAAAGCGGGAGTTGTCCTGGAAAATTAGCCAATAAGTCAAAGAAATTGCTGAATCTTGTCATTTAGAGTTGAAATCCATGAGCACGTCTTTGTCTCATGGTTTTCAGAAATTTCAGCAATAGGAAGTCTGACGTGATCTAGGATTTTTTAGTTGTTGTGGAGTCGGTCGGTGCACTTGGGATATTTCTAGTTATCATATTATTATATATTTGATTTTTTATGTTTTAGGGTCATTGCTTTTGTATGTTTTGTTTGAGACAGTTGCCAACGTCTCCAGTTTCTCTTGTAGGGTTGTATCAAAGGGTTGAGTGGTGTTTCAGTTGTATCTCGCTCCCGAGGTAGTGATTATCCTTCTCCCCATCCTTCCACATAACTTCCCATTGTTCCCCGTCTCCCTTCGCTGCTGCAGTCGCCCCGAACAGTCACCTTCCAAATGTTCTTCTGTAGTTCCACTTTGCTGCCACTTTCCATAGCCAGTCTTCTGCGGCTTCCTTCCAGATTTGCTTCTAACTATGCAGCTGCTTCTCAGCCCCATGTTTCCTTTGTTGTCGCCTTCCAAAGCTGGTGTGCCACCTTGCTGCCACTCGAAACAGCCGACTACTGCTGCTTGTCGCTGCCCTCTCATTCATCCCAACCCAGCCGGCTGCTTCCACACAGACAACAAAGCCGTGATGTCCTTGCCTGTTCCAGCCTTCCCACCCGTCCCTACTATCTTCTATTGCTGCTGCCCCACTGTTTCAGCCACCCATGAGCATTGCCAACTCCCAGAAATCTTACTTACTGAAACCACCACTCTCCAACACCCCATCCTACCCATTCCGGCCGCCTACCACCATTTCGAGCTTATCTAGCTAACCTCCACCACTCCTGGATCGGCCCCTAGTTGAGTTTATGTGCAGTGTCTATTGCTATTTCTTATTTTCATTTGTGTGGTTGTAATATTTTATTTGAATTCAACATTAATATATTTTTTTAATATTATTGTTTGTGTTCACTCCAGTATCAGAATGAACTCTATGTTTTTATATAACCGTGCATATACTCATAGTTATCCTATATTTTATACTCACCTCATCGTACAGTTATTAATCATACATGATATAATCATTGGCAGTTGAAATAGGATAAATTCTGATTAACACTCACGACAATGAGAAGATATTGTGCGTAAAAAAGTGATTGATATTCTTTAGACATTTTCCAATTGTAAAATTGAAGTAATAACTTTATTAAGTGCACTTAAAAGATTTGCCGTCACCTGATCCTTAAATTCCAGCTTCTTTAACTTAATACCTATAATCAAAATATATCATTATACAAAAGAAATTTGCTTTTATTATTTGAAAAAAATTAGAATATTAGTGCCGACTTTAGCCTTCGATGATTTGATTCACCCTTTTGTCCTTTATGGTTTTCTTTATCTTAATACATGTAACCATATGACAATGCATTTTAAGGCATTAATATTGGCTAGTTTATTTATTTTTTCTTTAATCATTTATCCTTCTTTATTATGATTTACTCTCATTATTTAATAAAATTTTACCTGTATTTTAATAAATGAATCATACTTAGTTAATTCCTGGAATTTTTAACTTATTTAAGCTTCTGTAACTTAATCTTTATAATTAGAGTTATGGTATAAATTTAATATCTCTATTTCATTTTGGACATCCAGTTAAATTTTCAAGTTATGATTTTAGTTTTTATTAGTATTTTACATTGTCTCAAACAGATTCAAGAATATTTCCTGGACCCTTTGTTGTGGTTGAGGTTTCGCCAAATAATGAGGTAATTTTTTTTTGTTTTGCTTTTGTGACTATACACGCTAATCTAGAATATATATGAATCTTATTTTATTTCATATTCTAAATATTGTAACATTGACTTTTGTAGGAAGGTTTGTCGATAATTATTTCCCCATTGCTTCGATTACACAATGAAAGCAAATTCTGTATGGAATTGCGTTTCCATCGACCAGAAGAAGCCAAAACAGAATCTGCATCTATTTTGCTTCAGGATGGGGATTCAATTGACGCTTCAAGGGCTGCGTTTGATGCATTGGATTGTTATGGTGGTTCTAAGAGGACATTACTGTCTTTAGGTCTGGGTAAGTGCTCGTCCTTGCTATTGTTTTTTTTAGTATCTTGCAAGGAGCTGAGTTCAATCTAGGAAGTTAGCTTGACTCCAACTGCTAAGCTAATTTCTCTGAACATTTTAATTATGAAAGTTACAAATTTTTTAAATAGAAATTAATACAAAATTGATATATTAATGTTTTATTGTGATTTGTGAAGCACATTGTACTGCATATATTTTGAAAGACGGCTGTACCTTTGTCTTCTTAAGTTCATAATTTAAAAACTTGAAATGTGGACTATTGAAAATGGAATAAACTTGAACATAAAAATGTGTAAAATTAAATTAAATGGCTCAATGGCTCAAATCTGAGGAAGCTAAGTTGGGTGCTATCAAATTGCAAATTTTGTATTTACCATGAATTTTAATATTATTATTTGAGACTGTTCTAAGACTTTTAGAAGGTATTTGGGAAGTGAATTTCACTGAAGGGTAGTTTTGGAATAGCGAGGGAAAGCTATTTAATGGGGTTTACTATGTTTAGAAGGGTTGGCAGGGATAAAGTTGTTATTGGTCAGCAGGTTCGACAAAGGCGGCGGCTGTCCGGGCTACAAACGGTGCAGAATACTTTGAATTGGTGATGTTCGAGCGGTGAGAAGGTTGTTCTTTCCCATAGTAGTTGTTCAACATTCTTATCTAACCACCTATCTGTAACGACACTATTGAACTAACTTGAGTCTCAGTACCCAACGTACTACATAAAGCCTTCCAGAAATGGCTTAAAATATTTTCATCTCTATTTTAAATGATGACATGCTGAGTTGCTCTCAATAGTGCCAATGCAAGGGGTAGGCTGAATGTCACGAAATCCTAAAATCTCTCTAATGTGGGTCGCACTGACTCAGGTTCCATGACACTGGCTTCTAACATCACCAAGTCCAATTTCATGGGCGCCTCTCTCGTAGTCTGTAAAAATGTAGCACGAGGTACAGTGGTTCCTCCCTCTATCTGAGTGTACCTCTATCGTACTACCACGATCTTCCCAAAAGAATATGACACACACTAATTGGCATGACATCATACCAAACTTAATCCTGTAGCTATTCTCCCATAAAAATACTCCACAAGACACCTGCCAACTGACTTGGGAATTAGTACCCAGCTTACTCCATAAAGCATTCCATAAATTACTCAAAATATTCACATCTCTATCTAAAATGACGACATGTTAGGTAGCTCTCAGTAGTAGCAACCCAAGGGGGTAGGCTGAATGTCAAGGAATTATGAAACTCCTCTAGTGAGGGTTGCACTGCCTCAAGTTCCATGACACTGGCTTCTAGCATCTCCAAGGCTAGTTTCATCGGAGCCTCTCTCGTAGTCTGTAAAAATGTCGCACGAGGCACAATGGCTCCTTCTACTAAGTACTCATCACTATTTGTATTTTGTGGCCATCATGGAACGTTCCTCTATCGTACTGTCACAGTCGACCCAAAGGATTGTGACACACATCCATAGACACAACATCACACTAAACCTAATCTTGCAGCTCGTCTTACATGGAAAACTTATAAAACACCTGTCAACTGTGATTTTTTTTTTTAAACCATCATAGGGAATATGACTAGGAATGCTTCTAAGTTGTGAGCCTCAACAATACCAGAATTAACTCAAAAAATCAATTGGGGAGCAGATTTTACTGTAATTAAAAAAACGAAGTTACAATCACGATCTCGAAACAGAAAGAGAACACAACACAACACAAATATTTTAGAAAGGTGAAGCAGGATAGCCTATAGCGTAGCAGTGATGTGGCTAGGGGGTTGTGGACGACAAAAGTAAGAGTTGCAGGCAGAGAGGTTGTAGGTTGGGAGAAAGAAGTGGTTGGGTGGTTAGGGACAAGCAAGTGAAAGGAAAGGAGATTTGGCAACTGGTTGGAAGGGGGCATGATGGGAGTGGGTTGCAGCAAACCTGCTGTTGGATGGGGGAGGGAGGCTAGCGGTTAGATGGGGAAGTTGGCGGCTTGAGTTTTAACATAAGTAGTTTGTCATGTATCACATAATTTTAACATTCACATACATAATCTTTTAAACGTAAAATAAATTCATTAATTGTTTTTTCAAGTTAACATTAATTATTTTAAAACACATAAATAATATTAATATTAAAAATTCAATTGAAATCGAGTTATTCATATAATTTTAGTTTGAGTGAGTTCTTATTGTATAATTCTTTGTGATTTTAAAATTTTTCATTTGAAAAAAAATGTGATGAATGGTGTGAAGGGATTTATTAATGTAAATTAAAATTTATAATTTTCCAACAACAAATAAAAAAGGTATTTACATACAAACCACATAAATTTTGATTGATTACATAAAAGACGAAAATACCCTTCTATTCATGCAATCCATTGATAAATTTAACAGAAAATATGATCTATGACCAATTTGGATCAACTTTTAATAGCCTGAGACTAAATTATAGCATTTTAAAATTCTAGACCTTATTTAGACAATTCTTAATTGTCGGTGACTATTCTGGTCTTTTACTTAAAAATAAAATATAAGAACTTTTGTCATAAAAATTAATTTAAATGTAAAAATTAAGAGAATTAGGAAAAATATTTAGTGGCGCGTAGGGAGTTTAAGAGAATATTTTTTTATGCTAAGTATTATGTTCTTAGTGATCTTATCAATATTTTAGATACTAAAAATGATAAAAGATATACGTATAAACTAGCCAACAAAGAGATAAGAAAAGTAAAGATTTAGTTCAAGTAAAGTGTATTAAAGATAAAAATTAAAAACTGTTTTTCTTAGATGAGGATATTTAACATGGGTGGGTAATATATTTTGGTAAACCTTTTAATGAAGATTTTTAAAATATAATCGAATTCAGTGATCTTAATATAGTTAATAATAATAAGTCTATTTTTATTGTCACATTAGTAAAATAGAAGTTAAGGAGGCTTTAAAGAAAATGAAGGGCGGGAAATCAATAGGATATGATGGTATTCCAATAGAAGTGTGGAAATGCTTAGGAGTTTCAGAAATATTTTGGCTTACTAAATTTTTTAATGTAATTTTAAAGACAGAAAATGTCTGAGGAGCTACGAATAGTATTTTGGTATCTATTTTTAAGAATAAAAGGGATGCACAAGAGTTTGTAAATTATAGAGGAATTTAGTTATTGTGTCATATTATGGGAGAATGTAATTAAATATATGTTAAAACCTGACAAAAATTTCTCAAAATCAATTTGGATTTATGTTGAGCAAGTCTCTCATAGAAGCTATATATTTGTTGAGAGTTTTGATGGAGAAGTACACAGAGAGTATGGAGGATCTATAAATGATTTTTGTTGATTTAGAAAAATTTTACGATAAGGTAATGATACCGGAAATAGTAGGGAAAACAGTAGAAACACAAATGCACAGTTTTATTAATAGGGAAATAGGTTTCCAACACAATGCAACAGAAAATAACAACACTGACACACAAGAAACATTTCTAAGGTGTATTCCAAGAACAGTGGAGGTTGGCTATGCGGATTGGGATGGTTGGCATTGGTGTTGGCAACCAAGGAATGCTGATGGCATTGAGGGGGGTGCAGAATTGTAGGGACAACAAGTATGGAAAATTGTAGATGACCAACGACAAGCGGAGGGGTGGTTGTAAGGTGTTGGGCAACAAGTTAAATGCATGAGATGGACCGGTAGAGGCGGAGGAAGGGAATTAGGAGTGACCGGCGGCTACGGGGAAGGAGAGGTTGGGGGGGTAGATAGCCAAAAGGAAGGAAGATACACATGCCACATTGGAGTAGGATACAGTTGGAGCACCACCGTCTCCCCGGAAACAACTCACAATGGGGAAAAGAACTCCACAAAAGAATCGAAAATTAACACAAAGCAAAAACCTCCCCTAAACTCTGAAAACAACAAATCAATAGACTCTTACATGAAGAAGAAATGAATAAATAAAGAAGGAAACTTTCACACAAAAGGAAGGGGTGGAGAGACAATAAATATTTAGAAATTAGCCATTAAAATGCTTTCAAATGAAGAAGCAGAAAACTAAGTTGGGTGGGCGGCAGTCCCGCCCAGTCAAAATCCTGCGTCAGGCCGCTCGGCCTAAGTTCACACTGGACGGCCCATCTCTTGGACCAGTCAGGCCGTTCAAATATTCCCGTCGCATGGGAGTTTTCCTCTCTCGCTTCCCACTCGCCTCCGCGTCTCGTGCCTGGCTCGCGGTCCAGCCCCGTCAGGTACCAAGAGCAGTACTTTGGAGAGTCTTAGAAACAAAAGGTGGTGATATGACTTATATTCAAGTCATTAAAGATAAGTATACTAGAGTTGTGTACAAACAGAAGAAAGATTGACCAAGTTTTTCCTATTTTAGTTGAATTTTATTAGGGATCAACTTTAAGCCCATATCCTCTTGTTTTAGTTATGGATGTTGTTACTGGGACAATTACAAGATGATGTACCCTGGTGCATGTTTTTTGCTTATGATATCTTTGTTGTGAATAAGTCTAGAGAAAGAGATCAAGAAAATTTTGAATTGTGGAGGTCAACTTTAGGGTATAAAGGATTTTATTGTATAAAGGAGGTCAAATTTTGAATTGTGGAGGTCAACTTTAGGGTATAAAGGATTTTATAATTTTGGAGATCAACTAGTGATAGGGATCAATTCATTAAAAGAGTTAAGGCTTTAGATATCTCAAGTCTATTCAAAGTGATGATGATATAGATGGGATTGTTATCAGTTAAATCCACGTTGGATGATAGAAATATATCGCTTCACTTAAAGGAAAATTTTATAAGATGGTAGCTAGATCTGTAATGCTTTATGGTGCAGAATGTTGGCTCATAAAAGAGAAGCATAAAACTAAGTTAAGTGTGGCTGAGATGAGAATGCTTAGGCGGATGAGTGGCTTTACATTTAGAGACAAAATGGGGGAAATGAATACATCCGTGAAAGGGTTGGTGTGGCTCCAGCGGCAGATAAATGTTGTCGGCTATATGAAACCTTTTATAAGATGGTAGAGGTAAACCTGTAAAGACATGGTCATGTAGTATAAAAAATGAAGTTTATCTATTAGAATTAAATGAAAATATGACACTCAATATGACACAATGAAGAAAAAGGTTTCATATAGCCGACAACATTTAGTGGAATAAAAGCTTGTTCTTGTATCCTAAGGAACATTCTTTTACTAAAAAAACTTGTTCTATGAAGGTTGCAGATAAAGGTTGGTTTAGGCTTGGGTTTTGATGTAAATCTTGAGGTGAATTCTGGTGGAGATAGAAAAGTTGGATTTGAAAATTCTTGGTCTCGGCTAGGAATTGTGGTAGGAATGGTTGGGCATGGCAGTGTGTATTTGCACGCTCGAAGAAGGTTTCGCTCCTATGTTTTGTCTTATGTCGTCTTCGTCTGTTTCGTAGAGCTTCGTCGAGTTGCGCCTTTGTGCACGCTGCTCGCTGAGGGACGGGCTGTAGGGCTGATCGCGGCTCGTCTTCTGCGTCTTCGCCCCGATTGAGGTTTTCCCGTCTTCTGCAGCTTCGACCCGACGTATCCGAACAGAACTGAAGGACCCGCGTCTCTAGCGTGTCTCGTTCCATGGCTCAGTTTTTGCGGGTGTTCTACTTTACTCTCTGCTCAACTTGGCAGGTGTTACAGTTGATCCTCTTTCGAATTTCACTCTTACATCCACTGTAAATTCGTTGTTCTTTCACCATGCCTCCCCTTTGTGGTGCTGGCTTTGGGCAGATCATATGCTAATGCCCTTGCGGGTGTCCACGCCTCAGATACTTCTAAATCTTGTTTTTTCCCTCTTTCGTTTGAGTTGACGGGAGACATTAAGAAACCTGGTAGGAAGAATAAGAAGTCTGTTATTTTTTTTACAAAAGTTGAATGTAATAAACTTGCTTCCTCATGTCGTCTGAATTTGGTCGTGAAATTTCTCTATCGTCATCCCAAAATGGAGTTTATTCGTAAGGAATTTGAGTTTATGCATCTTATTGGGGAGTGAAAAATTGGACTTTTAGATGGAAGACACATTCTTATTCAACTTAATAATGAAGAGGATTACATGCAATTATTTGCTAGAAGAGTAATCTGGATTGATAACAGAGCAATGAAGATTTTGAAATGGTCGATGGATTTTGACCCACAGACAGAAACACCAATCATTCCTGTATGGATTCGCCTCTCTAGCCTGAAATTTTATTATTTTATTAAAAAACTGTTATATTATATTGCCACAGGTTATGACAAGTCACTCAAAACGAACATTCCTACTTTTAATCTTTTTCGTTTATCTGAAACCAGAGCACTCGTTGAAAGGAACATCTTTTCAATCGCTTTTGAGGAAATTTGGTTAGACACGCAACACCATAGATATTGACAAAAGGTTGTGATTGAGCTTTTCCCTTCGGATTGTTCGAAATGTTGTATGTTTGGCCACTCCATCAGACCAAAAAAGCAAAGTGCTCTGCCAGACGCAGTGATTCCCTGTCCTGATATGCTCTCCACACAATGATCATGACAAGGATACCCCTGAAGATGTCATTATTCTTGCAGGCAATATGTCAACCATTCAGCCTCCACACAATGTTGTAGTTTCTCCGTCTTTCAAACCTCCTTTCGTGGGGTGGTGAGACATTTCAGACTTCACCTGCCCTAGAACCTATTGATAATGTTGCGGGTGGCAATATTGCTACTGCTTCTCTACTGCCTCATCAGGTTGAGCATGATATTAATGTTACTCAAGCACATCGGGTTCATGATGTGCAACAGCTTACACATGTCTGACCATCTTTAGATCAATACACTGATCAGATTAGTCAGTCCTCAGATGAGGAATGACAGGTGTACACATTCAGAAGAAAGAACAATAATGAAGACCTACTTGAGCTCAGGAATCTGATGGATGATACTTTGGTAACTTCGGGTAATGATACACTCCTCACCAATTTGTTAGCCGACTCCCTTCCGAGAACTCGAAACAGAGGAAGTACTAAATTGAGTCGTCCCTAGTTTTTTTGCGCGCGTTGGTGGTTGTTTTTTTTTTATCTTACATGTATCTTTCTTTTTTTTTTGGATTTTGTGTGTTGTATCATGTGGGTTGAGTGTCTTCTTTTAGGCCCAATCATACAACCTATATGTATTTTTTTCTCTTTAATATATTAACCTTTGTGTTTTTTTATATATTAATTTTGAATTTAGGTTTTTTGGGCTCTAACACGAGATGATACCTTTCTTGGGCTCTTAGATGGTATTTGGGAAGCTGATTTCGCGGAGAGAGGTGTTTATGGAATAGCAAGATAAAGCTAATTTATGGGGTTTACAGTCTTTTGAAGGGATTATGCTGATAAAGTTGTTGTTGATCAGTAAGGTCGACGTCTTTGGTAGCAGTCCCGACTACAAATAGCGAAGAAAACTTTGAATTGGCGACTTTCAGGCAAAGAGGAGGTTCCACCACCTGTTGTTGAGCAAGATGTAGATACACGAATTGCGAAAGGAGGAAATAACACTCTAGAGAGTGAGATTCAGAGAAGCATCTCTCAAATTCATAGAATCATTAAAACTAAAAATCCAAATAGCCGAATACACATATATAAAAGCCCACTAATATAAAATAACCTAATTAAAAATTAGGAAAATAGGAAAAAAGTAGAAATAAAAGAAGTACAATTGGGGTAATTGCTGAAAATAACATAAATAAAATAAAAAAAGATAGGTTATGTTGTTATACCCGCACTTGTGGAGCCGCGAGTCGCAGAAACTGTTGTATCACGATATCCTTATTCTCATGTCTAGTCCATCACATAAAATTAGTACTTGAAGCTTATAAACTAATCTCCTTTTAAGGAAAGTATCATTTTGCGGCCTTTATAAAATCCCGCCCGGTCCTTTTAATGAGTGGTTTGATATCAAGTACAACGCCAGCCATAGTTTATCCATTTTTTTTTATAAAAAATAGAAGGTTTAAAAAGATACAGATAGGTTATATGAGTGGACCAAAAAATAACACCCTACTCATATGGTACAACACACAAAAATTTCAAAAAAAAAAGATGCATGTAAGCCCCAAAAAACCGAATTTGTCAATTCGCAGAAAAAATTAATTAGGGACGAGCCAATTCAGTCATGTCTCTACCTCTAGTTCTAGGAAGGGATTCAACTAACAAATTGGTGAGATGTCTCATTACCCGAAGTAACCAATGCATTATCCATTAAGTTCCTGAGCTCGAGTAGGTTTTCATTCTTCTTTTTCCTCCTAAATGTGTAAACCTGTCATTCATCATCCGAAGACCGACTCATCTGATCAGTGTGTTGGTCAACAGATTTTTGGGTATGTATAAGCTAATGAGTCCCTTGCGCCTGACTAACAGTAACAACTTGCTCGTTCTGTGAGGTGGTAGAACCACAGTAGAAAGATTGTTAACTGTTGCAACAACGATAGGTTCTAGTGTGTGAGGTATGAATTGTCTTCTCTGCATCTGATGCTTCTTGAAGATGAGGAGCTGCAAGACTCTCCTGATTATCAGTCTGAACATTATCCTTTATAGATAAGGATCTTTCAGTATTGTTTTCAATAAGGTTTGAGGTTGTAGTATGTCTAACAGAACCATCTGACAACACATCAATCACGGAAACAGAAACAATATTATCAGAGGGGTCCCCAACGACAATTAAATCAGACATCAACTCTTGTCTTGTGGTAATTTACTCCACAGGTTGAGCAAATGTGTCAAGAGCAGTGGAGTTAGACACCTCCTTATGCATTTGAGCTTTAGGTTTCAATTTAGGGTAGAGCCTGTGACATTTATCAAGGGTATGCCCAAACATCTTACAATGTGTACAATAAAAGGGTCTTATGTTTCATGACAAGTTGTCAATATCCATTATGTGTTGTGCCCAGCTAGATTTCTGCAATACCAGGTAAAGTGATATCCCTTTCCACAAGCATTCTGGCAACAGAAGGTCTGGTTAGATTGAAGGTGGGTAGATCTGGCTTCATAGTATTTTCAGGTATGACCCCATAGAGTAAAGAACATGATGATTAAATAGATGTAGCTTGAGACCAGGTAAAATAAGCCATACTGATGCAGTGGGAGGTTCATAGTTTGGGTCAAAATCAGGTGACCACTTAAGCAACTTCATTGACTTTCCTGCAATGTTAAGATATTTTTTAGAGAAAATTTGAACGTAGTCTTCAATCATGATTAATTGAATCAACACATGTCTCCTATTAAGAAGTCTCACTTTTCACTTTCCTACTAGTTTAAGATCTTCAAAACTCTTTCTGATAACTTCCATAAGGGGGTGCCCCCACTGAAATTTTCCGATAAGAGCGAACTTGCATTTCTCAACCAAGGTTGAAATTTCTAATTTAGAGAAAAAGAAAGTTATTTTCCCTTCCTGCTCACTTTCTTAACAAAAGAGCAGTCACCAATACTATCACGACATTTCTTATTTGACGATAAGACAACAATCGACTCCTCAAGATGGTTATCCAGCACATGGGCGAAAGAGGTTTTGCCGGGTTCAACCGAAAAATGAGGGAGCACACCCACTGAAGCAGGGAAAGAGAACCTGCTCCGACGAAAGGTGAAAGACGCGAACGTGACGAAAGACGCGAACACAGTCGACGGTCAAAGTAGTTGAAGCTGAAGACGCACGACTCCACAGAAGCCGAGCCAGAAAAACACACGCCCTTCGATCTCGAGACAATGAAGGACGAGCAGCCAAGTCGGGATGAAGACGACGCACAGTGACAGACGAAACGATGAAACAGACGGAACCACCAGTCATTCCAGTTTGGATTCATCTCTGGTTTGAAATTTTATTATTTTACTCAAAAAGTGTTGACGTTATTTCCTCAGCTTATGATAAGCCACTTAAAACGAACATTCCTACTTTTAATCTTTCTCGCTCATCTGAAGCTAAAGTACTTGTTGAAAGAGACATCACTTCATCCGCTTCTGAGAAGAGTTGGTTGGGCACACATCACCATGGATATTAGCAAAAGGTAGTGATTGAACATTTTCTTTATTGTTAGAACAGTCGTACGTTCTGTCACTCCAGTTCTTAATGCCACCATCTACACCCCCAACTCAGACCAAAAAAGCAAAGCGCTCCGCCAGAGGCAGAGAATCTAGCTTTTTCTGTTCAGCTCCAAGTTATTGACACTATTGATCATCAGAAGGATACCCCTGAAGATGTCACAAACCTCGCAGGCAATATGTCAAACATTCAGTTTTCACAAAATGTTTTAGCTCCCCCGTCTTTGGATCCTCCAATCGTGAGGGCGAGGGAGGTTCTTTAGACCCCAACTGCTCTAGAACCTATCACTAATATTACAGGTGTTTATATTTCTACTGCTTCATTACCGCCTCATCAGGTCGAGCAAAATGTTAATATTTCTTAGGCTTATGGAGATTATCATGTGCAACAACCTACACCTGTCTGACCACCTTTGGAACAATCCGTTGTTCAGATGAGTCAATCATCAGCTGAGGAATGACAGGTCTATACATCCAGAAAGAAGAAAAGAATGGAGACCTACTTGAGCTCAAGAATCTGATTGACGATACTTTGGTTACTTCGGGTAATGGTATGCACCTTACCAATCTGTTAGCTAGCTTCTTTCCGAGAACTAGAGGTAGAGGGAAGACTACAGTACGGTGTTTCTAGCACTTTTGCGTCGTTAATGATTTTTTGGTTTTTTATCTTTTTATATTTTTGTTCTATTTAGAGTTGTGTGTGTTGTATTGTGTGAGTTGGTCTTTCTTTTAGATCCTCTCATACAACTTATCTGTGTTTTTTTTCTCTTTAATATATTAGCCTTTGGATTTCTGCGGTCTCTTTTCTGCGTTGATTCCCTGATTGAGCGGCGGTTTCGTGTTTGTCAAACTGCCATTCTTCTACGCATTTCATCTGCGGTTTCTTGTCTTCTGCGCAGCTTCGCCCCGACGTGTTTGGCTTGTCTTTTTTGCCCTCAAGCCCTTTTTTTTGCTGTGATGGAGCTTCCTTCTTCTTTGGTTGAACCTGACAAAACTTCCTTTGCTAACGTGGTGGGTTATCCTTAGGGATAGGCGACAGTTATCTTTCTTTCAAGTTATAAGGAGTATCGTGATGCAGGTGGCTGCCACTTTATTAAAAGTGCAAGTAGGAAAAATGGGAATACAACACTCTTTTTTTCTGAGTCAGAAGTTTCAACGCTGACTGATAAATTCAAGTTTGCTCTTATTGAGAAATTTCAATGGGGACACCCACTTATGGAAGTTATCAGGAAAAGTTTTGATGACTTTAAATTAGCATAAAAATGGAAAGTGAGGCTCGTGGATGAGAGACATTTATTGACTTCAAATTATCATGTCTGAGGACTACACTCGATATTTTTTCAAAAAATATCTTAACATTGCTGGTAAACCAATGGAGCTACTCATGTGGTCTCCTGGTATTGACCCCATTCATGAACCTTCTACTATACCTGTATGGTTCAGTCTACCTGGTCTCAAGTTGCACTTTTTTCATCATCAGGCTCTTTACTCTAATGGTGTCATACTTAGGGAACCTATGAAGCTAGATCTAACCAACTTTCAACCTTACCAGACTTTCTGTGGTCAGAATACTTATGCAAAGAGATATTACTTTGTCTGATGTTATTAAAGTCTCGTTGAGTACAACGCATAATGGATGCTGACAACAAATCGTGTAAGATGTTTGGGCATACTCTTGATAAATGTCATAAGCTTTAGCCTAATTTGAAATCTAAAGATCAAGTGAATAATGATGGATCTAAGGATATATTTGTTCCACCTGGAGAGATACTACCACAGGACAAAATTTAGTGTCTGATTCTATTACCTTTGCGGACCCTCCCCTGAAAATATTGTTTCTGCGATCGATGAGAAGCTGGATGGCCCTGCTGAGCAGCCTACACTTTCAAATCCTATTGGACTCCTACCTATGTGGACTGATAATCAGGAGACCTTGCAGCTACCCATTTTCAGGAAATATCAGGGGTAGAGGCGACAACTCTTATCTCACCTACACTTGTTGGGCCAATTGTTGGCAATCTTTCTACCGCAACACTACCACCTCATCCGAATGAGCAACAATCTTCGGATGAGGAATGACAGGTCTACACTTCCAGGAGGAAGAAGAAGAATGAAAATCTAATTGAGTTAAAAAATCTAATTGATGATACTCTGGTTACTTCAGGCAATGGTACACACAACACCAATCTGTTAACTAGTTCCTTTATGAGAACTAGAGGCAGAGGCAGAACTAAAGTGGGTCGACCTAGTTGATCTTTTATGTACCATCTACTTTTGAGTTTTTAATTTTCTTCTTTTTTTTGTGCTGTATTATATGAGTTGGGTGTCTATTTGGGTCCACTCATACAACCTATATGTACCTTTTTCTATTTAATATAATTGCCCTTGGGCTTTTTAATATAAGTATTTATTTATTTATTTATTATTTTATCTTTCGTCGTCTTCATCTGCTATGGTTTCGCCTCACGGCGATCTCTAGCCTCTGCCACGGTAATTTCACGCTCAAATGAGTTCGCTCCTCCGTTTCGTGTTCCACCGTCTTCGGCTAGTTCGTCGAGTCTCGCCTTTATGTTCGCTGTTCGCCGAAAGACAGGCTGTAGGGCCGATTGCGACTCGTCTTCTATGGCTTCGTCCTGACGTCTATTTCGTCCCGACGTTAACTTCTTTCTGACGCTCTCAGCAGGAGACGCCAACTGCTTTGTCCCTTCATCCCGACGCTAACGCTCCAGCAGGAGACGTCGATTTCACACTCTCAGCAATAAACGTCGACTGCTACGTGATTTCGGGATTCAACAGGAGACGCTGACAGCTACGGGACCTGTTATGGCCTCGACGATGTGTTCCTATGTCAATGCACTTGCCAGCGACTTTCCCATTCCTACTCGTGCTCATTTTTAAGGTTCAGAGCCTGGTTTTCATATTGACAAATCATACAATGTTTCTCAATCTTTCCACGATGCTCTTGAAAGTGGTGGTGATCACACTTTCATTAAAATGCTTGGTTAAAAAAATGGGAAGTCTACTCTTATTCTCACTGAGATTAAAACCAGTACTCTAGCGTTCTCTTTGCTTTTTGCTATAGTGGGGAAATTCCTTTATGGTCAACCAAAACTGGAGATCATTCGGAAAGAGTTTGATGCTATGAAGTTATTGGGTAGTTGAAATATTGGCTTACTTGACAGTCAACATATACTTATTCAGTTATTTCACGATGTCGATTACACTCGCATTTTCTCTCAAAAAGTTGTGAAGATCGACAATTGTTTTATGAAAATTCTGAATTGAACTATCGATTTTGATCAAAAAGCAGAGTTTCTTATCATTCATGTTTGGATAAAGTTTACGGGGTTAAAATTACGTCTAGTCCACGACACGCTTCAACGCGCTCTTCTACTTGAGGACACTCGCGCTCTCTCCCCCTAGTCGACGGCTCGCGTTCACCTGCAATGGGTGGCTCGCATCGTCTCTCTTTCTCTGTCGCTCTGCCCGACAGACATTTCTTACTCGGCTCGCGTCTCTCACCCGTAGTTGACGGCTTGTAGCTCTACTACTTCCGATGTTTGCTAGCCTATTTCCAGGGGCTCTCCTAACTACTTTTGAGATGACATCCACGATCTGTTCTTATGCCACTGCACTTGCCGACGACATTCCTTTTCATACTCGTGCTCATCTTTCAGGTTCAGAGCCTGGTTTTCATATTGACAAGTCCTGTAATGATCTGCAATCTTTTCACGACACTTTTGACGGTGGTTGCGATCACACCTTCATAAAAAATTGGACAAAAAAATGGGAAACCTACTCTTATTCTCACAGAGGTCGAAACCAATACTCTCGCGTTCTCTTGGCATTTTGCTCTAGTAGAGAAATTTATTTATGGTCAACCAAAACTGGAGATTATTCGGAAGGAGTTTGAGGCTATGAAGGTATTTGGTAGTTGGAATATTGGTTTGTTTGACGGTTGACATATACTGCTTCAATTGTCTCATGATGTCGATTACACTCGCATCTTTTCTCGGAAAGTTATCAAGATCGACAACCGTTATATGAAAATTCTGAAGTCGACTATTGGTTTCGACCCAAAAACAGAGTCCCCTATCATTCCAATTTAGATAAAAGTTCCTGGGTTAAAACTATATCTGTTCAACTTTAAAATTTTCTACTCCTTAGCAACTGCTTACGGTAAGCGTCTCAGGGTTGATAGTCCTACGTTTGTTGTCACCAGACCCTCTGTGGTTTGTGTTAGTTGAGAGAGATATCACTCAACTAGCTCCGGATGAGGTATGGATTGGAACCACTCACAACGGATATTGACAAAAGGTTAAAATCGAACCACACCCTCTCTATTGCTCTCATTGTAGTATGTTTGGTCATAGTTCTATCATTTGCTATCGTTTGCATCCTCATCTAAGGTCGAATATCGCCAAAGAACAACCACGTATTATCCCTATTGAGAAGATGCAACCCGATCCTCTTCCCAACACCGCAATTCCTGAAGAAGAACAACATACTACAGCTACAGATTCAGTTGTGCTTATACCACCCACTGTTATTGAAGCAAACTCACTTACATGCAAAGACACACGAGTGTTCCTTTGATCCAATAACTGATCAGTCGATGCAACATGTAGTTGCTTCTAATGTTCAACAACCTGCACATCTCCAGCGCACTTTAGACCAATATCAGGTGAGCCAATCTTTGGAAGAGGAATGACAGGTCTATTCCAGGAGGAAGAAGAAGAATGGAGGCCGACTCCAGCTAGGGAACATATTGGATGATACATTGGTTACTACTGTCAATGACGATCATCTTACAATTCTTTTAGCTTGCTTCTTCCCTAGAACCAGAGGCAGAGGCAAAACCAAATTGGGTTGCTCTCTAGCCACTTAATATTATGTATTTCAACATTTTTAGGCATTTTCTTTATGTCTCTAATGTGTTTTTTTTTGTATTTCCTAGTTTTGGAACCACTTGTGGTTATGGTGTGGGCAGGGTGTCGTGTTTGGGCCCTCCAACACATTGTATATGTATCTTTGTTGCTAGTTAATATATTAGCCTTTTTGGGCTTTTAAGATATTACTTTACCTGATGTAACTGAAGTCTGGTTGGGCACAACTCACTATGAATATTGCCAACAAATTGTTATGGAGCATAAACCTCCTTATTGTTCTCATTATATGATGTTTATGCACAACCTTGATAAATGCTATATGCTTCGTCCTACTTTGAAATCTAAAGATCAAGTAAATAAGAGTGGATCTGACCCCACTGTTTTGGATATATCTGTTTCATCTGAAGAGAAAAATATCACTGAACAGGTTATGGTGTATGAGTTAATCGCCCCTGTGGATCCTCCCCCTGAAAATACTATTTCTGCGATCGATGAGAAGCTGAATGACCCTGCTGAACATCATACACTTCAGTTACAGGAAGCATTAGGTGAAGAGGAGACGTTTCATGCTTCACACACACTTGAACCTACAGTCATTGCAACAATTGACAATCGTTCTGGTTCTCATCAGTTTTTATCTGCCCGACATTCTGTTTACCAACACGATGATGAGATGAGTCAGTCTTCTGAGGAGGAATGACAGGTGTATTCAAGGAGGAAGAAGAAGATTGGAGGCAAACTTCAGCTGAATCTCGCCCTAGAACTAGAGGCAGGACTAAAGTGCTCGTCCCTAGCTACTTTTCTGCGATTTTGTTTTTTTTTCACTGTATCTTTTATCTTTTGGGGTATTTGTGTGAGTTGTATCGTGTGAGTAGGGTATTTGGGCCCTCCATACAACATATATATGTATATATCTATATATATATGTATGTATGTATGTATACATATATATATGTATGTATGTATACATATATATATGTATGTATGTATCATATACATACATATGTATGTATCATATACATACATATGTATACATACATATGTATACATACATTTGTATACATATCTATATATACATATATATACATACATATGTATACATATACATATATATATATATATGTATATATATATGTATATATATATTATTATTATTTTTTTATTTTATTTTTTTGAAAAAACCTAAGGGCTGATATTTTAAAGATAAAGATATAGATATGTTTGTATGGGTGGGCCTAAACACCCAACCCACACGGTACAACACACACCAAAGAATGTAAAAGATGGGTGCATATAGAAATAAAAAGAAACCCAAAAACCACTCGGGCGCTGAAAAGTATGGGTCATCCCAATCTAGTCTTGCCTCTTGCTCTAGTTCTCGGTAGGGAGCCACCTAGCAGATTGGTAAGTTGTTGACCATTACCCGTAGTAACCAAAATATCATTCATAAGACTCCTAAGCGCTAGTAGATTTCCATTCTTCTTCTTCCTCCTGGAACTGTAAACCTGTTATTCCTCCGAAGAATCCGCCTGATGAGGTAGAGATAAAGCAGAAGAATTACCAACAGTAATACCCACAATAAGTTCTACAATATGTGAAGTATGAGTTGCCGCTACACCGAATACTTCTTGAAGAAGTGGAGCCGCGAGGTTCTCTTGATTATCAGTCTGAACATTATCATTTATAGGTAATAACCCATCAGAATTGTTTCGTATGGAGTTTTTAGGTGCCAGCATCGCATCACTCGTAGTAACAGTAACAGCAGTGTCATGGGAGGGTCCTCAGGTGCAATAAACACCTCCTATCTGGTAGTATCCTCCTCAGGTGGAAATAAAATGTCCACAGCAGTGGGGTTAAACCAATCCTTATTCACTTGAACCTTAGATTTCAAATTAGGATGAAATTTGTGGCATTTAGCAAAGATATGACCAAACATCTTACAGTGGGTACAATATGGGGGTTTTTCTTTCATGACGATTTGTTGTCGATAACCATTATGGGTTGTGCCCAACGAGACTTCAGTAATATCAGGTAAAGTAATATTTATTTCCACAAATATTATGACCACCGAGGGTCTGATTAGGTTCAAAGTAGGCGGATGTAGTTTCAAAGAATCCCTAATGATAACCTCAATAGAGTAGAGAACCTGATAGTGAAAAAAATGCAGTTTGAGACTAGGTAAACTAAAACATACTGGTGCAGTGAGAGTTTCATGATTTTGGTCGAAATTAGAAGATCACTTTAGTAACTTCATTGATTTGCCTTTGATATTAAGATTTTTTTTGGAGAAAATTCTAATGTACTCTTCAACCACTGTTAGTTGGATCAACATGTCTCCTATCCATGAGTCCAATTTTTCACTTATCTACTAGCTTAAGATTGTCAACACTCTTTTTGATAATATCCATAGAAGGGTGTCCCCACTAAAATTTTCCAATAAGAACAAACTTGAATTTTTCCGTCAGGGTAGAACTTTTTGATTCAGAGAAAAAAGATTGTTATTTTTTCACATTTTCTACTTCTCTTCTTATAAAAAGGATAATCATCTGTATTCTCATGAGATTCCTTATAACTTGAGGGGAAACCAACTGCGAACTCCACCTGAGGGTTACCCACCACGTGGACAAATGAAACTTTGTCCGGCTCAACCAAACAAGGAGGCGCTATCAGAGTAAGGAGAGTTGTCGGCGTTAAGTTACAGCGAAGTTGTTGGGGCAGCAAAAACAGTGAACCTCTGTCGCAGACGCAACACAACGTGACGTCAGATCGAGCAGCTCTGTCAGAAGCAAACGCGTCAAGCAGACTTTAACGTGTCGTCGTTGAGACGCAGACGAACGACGACGAGCGCGAGTCGACGAAGGAGAAAGGAGCACAAGCTTCGAGCGACAGAATCAATTGTGATTGCCATTCGAAACATTCAAAATCATAGCAAAGCAGTCGTCTGCCATCGTTATATATGNATGATCAATATTGTCAATAACTTGGAGTTGATCAGGAGGAGATGAAATCACTGTCTCTGGCGGAGCACTGTGTTTTTTTGGTCTGAGGTGTGGATGTAGATGGTGACATTGAGAACTGGAGTGGCCGAACATACGACATTTTGAACAATACGTAAGAAAATGCTCAATCACTATCTATATATATTCATTTGTGCTATGTGTGTGTGTGTGTGTGTGTGTGTGTGTGTGTGGTGCATAGCTCTGATGTCGTCTCCCACGCTCGGGTCTGCTAGGGTTTTGACCCATGTCAAACCCTAACAACCCTTATCGAAGATCATTACTCCGGCGTCGTCGTCAGCTCGCGGCTTCAAAGTCGACTGCTGATCGCGTCTCGTCGTCTCTGTTCAAAGCTGACAGATCGCATCTCAGCGTCTCTTTTGAAGTCGACGTATCGCATGTTTTCGCCTCTGTTCGAAGCTGACAGATCGCATCGCACCTTCCTCATTCGTCTTCCTCCTCACTGAAGCCGACATCTCGCGTTAGCGTCGTCGATTGCGGCGAAGAAGAGTCTGTGCCGATCAACCGCTTGTTGAAGTAATGACTTCAGGACTTTCCTACGCCGTCTCCCTCGCCAGTGATAACCCCGTCTTCACTCCTGTTTCGAATATGTTTCCGCAACGATACCACGACAATTTTTCTCTTGACATTGAAACCGGATCTCTAAAAAAAGCTTCCTATAAAAACAACAAACCTGCAATCTTTCTCATTGAGGCAGAGATCTACATCCTAGCTGCGTTCTGACGACTATTCTTAGTAGGTGAGTTTCTTTATGGAAACCCTAAACTCGAGCTAATTTGAAAGGACTTTGAGCAAAAGAAGCTGAAAGGGGTTGGAAGATTGGTAAATTGGATGGTCGTCACTTTCTTATTCAATTATCAAATGACGAAGACTACACTCATTTGTTTGCGAGGAGTTCTTCTAATAGAAAACCAGTTGATGAAGGTTTTAAAATGGACGGTGAATTTTGACCCTCGTACCGAACCTTCTATCATTCATGTTTGGTTGTGCTTCCCAGGTTTGAAGATCCACCTTTTTTATCAATTGCTTCTCTTTGCATTAGCGATGGTATACGGTAAACCCCTCAAAGCTGACATTCTTACAGTGAATCTGACTCGACCTTCAAACGCCAGAATTTTGATAGAAATGGATACTCTACCTTTTCCGGGAGAAATATGGATTGACACACAATATCAGGAATTTTGACAGCAAGCAGAACTTGAACAGATATCACTTTATTGTACCATCTGTCGTATGTTTGGACATTCTCCTTCTCAATGTTATCAATTGCATCTGAATTTAAAGCCTTCAAGTAGAAACTCTTCTGGATATGCCCCACCTCGTACTTGTCCCTCCTCCGCTCCTGAGTGCATTCTACAGACTATTAAAACACTGGTTGACATGATGCCACCTCCCCCTCCCACTACCGGAGACAATATTTTTTATGATCTTCCGACTGATATATTGGCAGATGGTTTACTTGGGTCTGATAATTAGGATAGTACTGAAGCTCCACATCCCCAGAATGCATCAGGTGTTGAAGAGACATGCTTACAACCTTTTCAGAATCAGAATGTTGTTCTGCAAGTCAGGAGCTGGGGGCTCATTCTCTCCTACATGCCCAATAATCTGTTGTCCACACCGATCAGATGAGTCAGTCCTCGGATGAGGAATGACACGTATACACTTCTAGAAAGAAAAAGAAGAATGGAGGCACACCCCAGCTCGGGAACTTAATGGATGATACTCTAGTAACTTCGGGTAATAGAACGACACTCAGCAATTTGTTAGTGTTCTTCGCTCCTAGAACCAGAGGCAGAGGCAAGAACAAGCTCGCTCGTGCCTAGCAGCTTATTTCGTGCAAGTTTTTTTTTATCTATGTTTCATCCATTTAGGATGTTAGTGTCTGATGTAGCGTATGAGTAAGACATATTTTTTTGGGTCCTCTCATACAACCTCTATGTGTATTTTCTATTTAAAAAAAATTAGCTTTTGGGCGTTTAGAATATATATATATATTATTTTAAAAAAAAAACCCAAGGGCTAATTTATCAAAAACGGAAAAGATACAGAAAGGTTGTATGAGAGAGCTTAAAAGAAATCTTAACTCACACAATACAACACACACAAAACCCAAATAAAACAAAGATACAAAAATAGAAAAACCAAAAAGCCACCAAAGGGCGCAAAAGTGCTAGGGACGTCCCACTTTAGTTCTTCTGCCTCTAGTTTTTGGAATTGAGTCTCCTAATAAATTAGTAAGGTGAGTGTCATTACTCGAAGTAACCAAAGTATCATCCATCAGATTCTTGAGCTCAAGTAAGTCTCCATTTTTCTCCCTCCTCAATGTGTAGACCTGTCATTCGCCATCCGATGATTAACTCATTTGATCAATAAATTGTTCCAAAGTTGGTTGGATAGGTGTAGGCTGTTGCACAACATGATCTCCATGATTCTGAGTGACAGTTACAGCTTGCTCGACCTGATGAGGTGGTAGTGAAACAGTAGAAGTATTGCAACCTGTAGTAACGGTGATAGGTTCTAGGGCAAGTGGGGGTCTTAAGAATCTTCTTCTCACCCACGATAGGAGGTTCCCGAGACAGCTGAATGATTGTAATATTGCCTGCGAGAATAGTGACGTCTTTGGGGCATTCTTTTGATGATCAATATTGTCAATAACTTGGAGTTGATCAGAAGGAGATGAAATCACTGTCTCCGGCGGAGCACTGTGTTTTTTTGGTCTGAGGTGTAGATGTAGATGGTGGAATTGAGAACTAGATTGGCCGAACATACGACAATTTGAACAATACGAAGGAAAAGACTCAATCACTATCTTTTGCCAATACCCATGATGTTGTGTGCCCAATTAAATTTACTCAGAAGCAGATGAAGTGATGTCTCTTTCAACAAGTACGCCGGCTTCTGATAGACGGGAAAGATTAAAAGTAGGAATGTTCATTTTGAGTGGCTTACCATAAGCTGAGACAATAGCGTACAAAAATTTTTGAGTAAAATAATGAAATTTCAAACCAGGGAGGCGAATCCAAACCATAATGATCGGAGGTTCTGTCTGAGGGTCAAAATCCAAAGACTATTTGAGAATCTTCATTGTTTGTTATCAATCCAGATTATCATTCTAGCAAATAGACGCGTGTAATCCTCTTCATTATTAAATTGTATGAAAATGTGTCTTCCATCTAAGAGTTCAAATTTCTACTCCCCAACCAGGTGCATAAGTTCAAATTTCTTACGAATCAGCTCCATTTTTTGATGACCATACAGAAATTTCTCAACTAAATTCAGTCGACAAGAGAAGGCAAGTTGAATACCTTCAGCTTCTATAAAAAAGATGGCAGGTTTCTTATTTTTCCTTGTAGATTTCTTGATATCCTCCTCCCACTCAAACGAAGGAGGAAAAGAGCATCATTTAGGTGTACCTGAGGCGGCGTTGACACCCGCAAGGGCAGCAGCATACGATCTGTTCGAAGCCATCCCCAATAGATGAAGGTGTAGCGTTAAGAACAGTGAAGAAAGCAATGAAGAGCAAAGTTTGAATCCGGAAAGTTCAGGAAGCAGGAGTGAAAACCCAGCAAATTCAGCAGACACAGAGGAAGCAACCCGCCCAAATCGCAGCGACGTAGAAGAGGATGACGCCCATGCAAAACAACGCAGAGGCAGCCAACGCCCCTACGATCATGTCGAGTAGAGCGCAGAAGCGGCGACAGCTCGAGCAGAGCGGCGACGAATAAGGAGACGTGACGCATAGAGCAAGCGACGCGACAAACAGAGCGACACAGATCGTCGAATCCAAAGCGGCAGACGACGCTAGAAGCCGACGAGGAAGGTTAAGCAGAGACAGAGATATCGAAGCAGACGCTAGGGTTCGCCGTGAGGCGAAACCCTAGGAGAGCGGAGACGGCGAGAGAAATTAACCATATATATATATATATACATAACATTTGGATAATTTGCTTCATTTAAATATGAAAAATTACCTTATAAATTGTTCAGATCGATCATTACCCTAACTCGCACACTCCTCCAACTTCTCCTTCAAATCTGAATCCACTAATTATTAATCTTGATTTCAATAAAACTAGCAAATAATCATATTAAACACACCCACGCATTATAACACATATTCATATAAAAATATTAATTAATTAATTAATTGAAATTTCAATCATACCTTAATAAGTTTTGGCTTGCCCTAACTCATGTGAGCTCAACAAGAGGGAGCTTTCTCTTCTTCTTCTCCTTCGGTCTTTGTGCAATCCAGAACCACACGTAAGGATTGTTGTGTCTCCTTTCCCTTTCGACGGAGCTGAAGATCTCCTTCTTCTTCCTCTTCTTCAGCTTCTTTTCCTTCACACTACACCAGCGTAAGGAGCCGCAGTTTCTTCCTAAAAATCATAATCCATAATTCTTTCAGGCTTTTCTACACAAGTTAGATCAGGCTGAATATCAATTTAATCTGCTATCACCCTACTAGCTTCATCTGTAATATACTTTCTCAGTGAAGAAATATAAAAAATATTATGCATTCCCTGCATATGAGCTGGTAAAGCCATTATGTAAACTACCTTCCCAATCCACTCCACAATCTCTAATGGACCGACAAACATGGGACTCAATTTTTCGGCCTTCACAAAATGTTGCACACCCTCCAATGGACTAACCTTAATAAAAACTCCAACTTTAAACAGGTTTTTGCTTGGCATCGTAAAATTCTCTATCTATCATGTACTGCTTTCAGTTTATCTCTGATTGGTCTAATTTTATTAGTAGCATCGTCAACCAAATCAACTCCAATAATCTTTTTTCCACATGTTTCAATGCAACATAGAGGTGTTCTATACTTCCTTTCATACAAGGCTTCATATGAAGTCATCCCAATGCTAGTCCGGTAATTGTTATTGTAAGCAAACTCTGTTAAAGGTATGTGATTCTCAACCTTCACGAAAGTGAATGATACATAACCTTAGCAGATCTTATAAGCTTTGAATAGTTCTATCTGATTGACTATCAACCTGAGGATGAAATGTTGTTCCGAAAATCAGTCGAGCCCAAAGCTTCATGAACCTTATACAATCTAGAAGTAAACATGTCATCTCTATCAGAGACAATATACTTTGACACCCCATGCAAGCTCACAATTTGATCCACATATAATTTGACTAGCTTTTCAATGGATATGTTTGTCTAATAGGCAAGAAATTGGCAGATTTAATCAGTCTATCAACAATTATCCCATATAGCATCATGAATCTGACGTGATCTCAGCAAACCAATATCAAAATCAATCGCAATCTCCTCCCATTTCCATTAAGGAATTGGTAAAGGCTGCAATTGGCCTCTAGGACGTTGATGTTCAGCCTTCATTATCTGACCTAAGGGGCACTTGGCGACAAATTCTCCCACATTCCTCAATCCTGGCCACCAAAATGCTTCTTGGAGATCCCGATACATTTTATTACTTCCTGGGTGAATAGTGTAACCAGATAAATGTGCTTCTACCAAAATTTTCTTCCTTAGGTCATCAATATCTAAAACATAAACTTTTGTCTTTTTAACTCAATAAGCCATCCTGGTCTAGCATATATTTCTCTAATCATCCTATCTTAACTTGATCCAAAATTTTTTTAATATTGCTCTCTGGTTGAAGAATCTCCAATTTTGCCCTTTAATGTTGGTTGTATTGTCAACTGATATAATTGAACCATGTTGTCATCACCAGAATCAATCATATATAGCTTCAACCTCTCTAGATCTTTACTTGACAGCTTTTGTTGAGTAAATAGATATTTCAAATTACCTGAAGCTTTTCTACTCAGCGCATCGGCCACCACATTTGTCTTTCCAGGATGATTTTGAACATTTAAATCATAATCTTTAATAAATTTCAGTGTAAAGATATATTTCAAACTCTAATGGTCAGTAAAAACTTCACATCTAACTCTATACATATAATGTTTTCATATCTTGAGTGCAAATACAACTACAACAAGCTCCATGTCTTGCGTAGGATAGTTCCTTTCATGATTTTTCAATTGTCGTGATTCATATCCAATGACCCTACCATGCTCCATAAGTACACAACTCAAGCCCCTCAAAATGCATCACTGAAAATTTGAAACCAATCTGGCTAAAAAAGGAGCAGACATTAAGCTAAGTCTTCAGCTTTTGAAAAGCCTTTTCACAGCGATTGAACCAGACAAACTTCATTGTCTTCTGACTCAACCTTGACAACGACATAACAATCTGTGAAAACCCCTCAACAAACCTCCTGTAGTAACCAAGCAATCAAACCTAGAATTCTCGACCTCAATAACAGTAATAGGTTTGCACCAATCTGCAATCACCTTCACCTTATTCTAATCCATATATATTTCGTCCCCACTGATAATGTGCCCTAGAAAAGCCATATTTTTAAGCCAAAATGCGCATTTAGAAAATTTGACATAAAGTGTATTCTCTTTCAAAACCTGCAACACAATATGCAAATGGCATGTATTGCTGATTTCATCCCTCAAATGCACTAGAATATCATCTATAAAGATGATCACAAAAATGTCAAAAACTACCTAAATACTCTATTCATCTAGTTCATGAAAATTGTTCTACCATTTGTCAGTCCAAACGGCATCACCACGAATTCATAGTGCCTATATTTGGTCCTAAAAGCAGTCTTCGCTACGTTTCCTTCTTAAATCTCCAGTTGGTGATAGTATGATCTCAGATCAATATTTGAAAATACAGAGGTCACTTCTAACGGATCAAACAAATCATTTAAAATGTTCCTTCATCCCCTTAGAAAGTTTGACTCGTCTTCCTCTTCTTCTTCGTTCTCGACTCGTTTCCACGGACCAAGCGCAGGACATCCTTCCACTAGACAAGCCACATGCAAGGATCGTCAGCTTCGACAGAGATAGCACTCGTGGTCTCCTTCCTCTTCTTCTCCAACTTTTTCTCCTTCGCACAACACCAGCGAAATCAGCCACAGCTCAGTCCAGGTAAGCCTTTGATATCGTCGCCTCCCTTTCTTGCCTCTACTTCTTCGCACGGCTCGACAATGCATATTGGTCGCACGTGTTTCTTTCTGCGAATTCTTCCTTCTTCGGCCATGGCACTATAGTTTCTTCTCTCAATCCCCTGTTGTCTCTCGCTCGTTCTCTTTGTTGGTTCAATTGAACAAACGATCGAAGGAGAGAAATATGTTCATCCTAGGGGATGCATCTCTCTAAATGGCTGCCCCATTTTTATTAATATTAATATTTTTTTATCATTTTATTACTTTTTTATTACTATCTCCCTTCATAAAAATTTCATTCTCGAAATTTGAAAATATTTAAATACAACAACAAACATACCTCAATAGAAAGTTGTGGATATTTTTCTTGCATCTCAGTAAACTTCTCCCAAGAAGCATTTTTCTCAGACCCATTCTTCCATAAAATCTTCACGAATGGAATATCTCTATTTCACGACTTCTTTACATTGTCAAATCAGGATGTCAATTTAGTCTGCTATCACCCTACTGACTTCATTAGTAATATGTTTTCTCGTGAAGAAATATGGAAAACATTATGCACTCCTTGCATATGAGCTGGTAAGGTTAATCTGTAGGCCACCTTCCCGATCCTTTCCACAATCTCAAATGGACCAACAAATCTAGGACTCAATATTTTAGCCTTCTCATAACATTGCACACCTTTCAATGGACTGATCTTGATAAAAACAAACTCTCCAACTTCAAACTCAACAGATCTGAGTTTAGCATCGTAATATTTTCTCTGTCTATCATGCACCACTTTTAGTCTATCTTTGAGCAATCTAATCTTTTCAATAGAAACGGCAATCAAGTCAGCTCCAATGATCTTTCTTCCACTTGTTTTAACGCAACATAGAGGTCTATTGCACTTCCTTCTATACAAGGCATCATATGGAGTCATCCCAATACTAGTCCGACAACTGTTATTGTAAGCGAACTCTACTAAAGGTATATGTGATTTCTTAACCTCCACCAAAGTCAAGAACACAACCTTAGTAGTTCCTCCAATGTCTGAATAGTTCTCTTTGATTGACCATCTGTCTGAGGGTGAAATGTTGTATTGAAAGTCAGTCGAGGGTGCCCAAAGCTTTTTGAACTTCATTCAACAATCTAGAAGTAAACATGCATCTATGTCGAAAACAATAGACTTTGGCACCACATGCATCCTTACAATTTGTTCTACATATAATTTGGCTAGCTTCTAAACTGGATATGTCTGTCTAATTGTAATCATGTATGACTTAAACTTTTACTTTTAAATTCATATGAATTTAGAATCATTTAAAATGTATCTTCATCAGACTGTTATTTTCTTCTCTTCTTTTATATCATTTCATTTCATAGTTTCAATATGCAATGTATAATACAAGGGATAACTAAAAAATGTTATTTTAAACCATCTCATGAAACAATTATTCATTACTAAAATATTAATTTAATGCATAAAAGAAAATAATCACTCACCATAGTCTTAAGAGACCTTTGAAATATTTATCACATTACAGTACTTTCCCTGGAACTTTGACATCTCTATCATTCTTTAATTTAGTTTTTTGACAAATTAAAATTATTGAAATTAATTCTTGAAAATTGTTGATATGCAATTAACACCACATTTAATTAAACCAAATTTTGTAATTAACACATATAACTTAAAAATATTTACCTTATCCTTCTTTGAATGTCTTGATTCACCCTTTTCTCAAATCCCAAGAACTTATCAGGTTTACGATTCTTGATTCAAGTAATATATATATATATATATATATACACACGATCTCGGCTACGCTAGGGCTTCCAATGGTGATTTCGGCCGCAATTGATTCTACCGCTGGAAGAGAAGATCTCGCATCGTTGACCCTCGCTCCAGTGTCTGCATCAACGTCGACGGCAACGTTAGCACAACCCATCGATGCTCGCGTCGTCGTCTTCCTCTGTCGCTATCGTTCCTTTGCTCGACGTCGACGTTCGCACATGCTCTGCTCGACGTCGTCGTCTTCCACGCCTTTGTCGCTTGCAGCTGTCGTTTGCGCCCGATTCTTCTGTTTCGGCACTGCTCCTGCTTATGCGCCCAACATCTCCTCTATCTTTCAGCAACCTCGCAGCAGTTTAAAGCCGACAGTCTCAGATGGTGTTTCCTTCTTTAGTTGAGGCGAACAAGTCTTCTTTATCAGCGTGGTGGGTAACCCTCAGGAGTCCGCAGTGGTATTCCCCTCAAGTTATAAGGAATGTCGTGAGGGCACAGATGATTGTCCTTTTATTAAGAATGGAAGTAGGAAATGAGGAAAAGAAGCAATTTTTTTCTCTGAATCAGAAATTTCTATCCTGATGGAAAAATTCAAGTTTGCTCTTATTGGCAAATTTTAATGGAGGACGCTCTTCTATGGATGTTATCAGAAAAAGTGTTGATGATCTTAAGCTAGTGGCAAGTGGAAAGTGAGACTCATGGATGAGAGACATGTGTTGATCCAACTAACAGTGGCTGAAGACTACACCAGAATTTTCTCCAATAAATATCTTAATATCAAAGGCAAATCAATGAAGTTACTCAAGTGGTCTCCTAATTTTGACCCAAAGCATGAAACTCCCACTATATCGGTATGGTTTAGTTTACCTGGTTTCGAGCTGCATTTTTTTCACCATCAGGTTCTCTGCTCTATTGGGGTCATCCTTGGGGATTTTTTGAAACTAGATCTGCCTACTTTCAACCTAACCAAACCCTCGTTGGCCAGAATACTTGTGGACGAGGATATTACTTTACCTGATCTTACTGAAGTCTGGCTGGGCACAACCCATAATGATTATTGGTAACAAATTATCATGGAACACAAACCTCCATATTGTACTCACTGTAAGATGTTTGGTCATATCATTGTTAAATGTTATAAGCTTCATCATATTTTGAAATCTAAGAATCAAGTGAATAAGGAGCGGTCTAACCCCACTGCTGTAGACATTTTAGTTCCACCTGAGGAGGATACTACCAGACAGGAGGTGTATGCTGCCCCTGAGGACCCCCCATGACATTGTTGTTATTATTACTGCGAGTGATGCGATGCTGACACCTACAAACTCCATAGAAAATAATATTGATGGACCATTACCTATAAATGATAGTGTTTAGACTGATAATCAGGAGAGCCTCGCAGCTCCACTTCTTCAAGAAGTATCCGATGTAGAAGCAACTCATGTTTCACATATTCTAGAACCTATTGTGGGTACTACTGTTGCTATTCCTTCTGTTTCAGATCTACCCCCATCAGGCTGATTCTTCGGATGAGGAATGACAGATTTACACTTCCAGGAGGAAGAAGAAGAATGGAGATCTACTATAGCTCAGGAGTCTTATGGATGATACTTTGGTTACTACGGGTAATGGTCATCACTTTATCAATCTGCTAGCTGGATCCCTACCGAGAACTAAAGCAAGAGGCAAGATTAGATTGAGATGACCCACACTTTTTCAGTGCCTGGGTGGTTTTTAGGTTTTTTAATTTCTATATGTACTCATCTTTTACATTTTTTTGTGTGTGTTGTATTGTGTGGGTTGGGTGTTTATGCCCACTCATACAAACCTATCTGTATATTTTTCTTTAATATATCAGTCCTTGGGTTTTTTTTAATATTTATATATATATATATATATTTATTTATTTATTTATTTATTTATTTATTTATTTATTTATTTATTTATCTTATAAATTGTTTGGATTGATTCTCCTCCTAACTCACGCGTTCCTTCATTTTCTCCTTCGAATATGAAATCACTATATGTTAATTCTGATTTCAATAAAACTTGTCAATAATGTTATTAAACACACCCACCCAACATAACACATATTCATATAATAATATAAATAAATTAGTTAATTAAAAACCCAATCATAACTTATAAACTTCTGACCTGTTCTAACTCACGTGAGCTCAACAGCAGGGAGCTTTCCCTTTTTCTCCTTTAATCTTTGTGCGATCCATAACCACACGTAGGGCTGTCAATTTGGCTCATTGTTGTTCGGCTTGTTAGGCAGCTCTAGTTCGGCTCGTTCGTTAAGTCTAACGAGCCGAACACGAACAAATTTTTAAGCTCGAAATGTAAACAAGCCGAACACAAACAACAGTTTCTTCGCTCGTGTTAGGCTCGAAATGACTCGAAAAAAAATTATATAACAATATATTACATATATTAATTATATAATAATATATTATATATATTTATGTCTAAGTTTAAATCATAACATCTTATGTGACAATGTGGTTATTGTCTTCTTCTGTATATATTTGATCCAGGTTCGAATCTCACATTTTACATTTATTTTTCTCAATTTTAGTTTAACGAGTTAATTTCGAGCCAAACACGAACACGAATATTTAAATCGAGTCGAACACGAACACACTGTTCACGAGCCGATTTCGAACACGAGCCGATTTCGAACACGAGCTATTTTGAACGAGCTGAACACGAGCCAAGCCTCAGCTCGCTCAAGCTCGGCTCGTTTACAGCCCTAACCACACGTAAGGATCGTCGGCTCTCCTTCCCCTTTTGACAGAGCCGAAGATCTCCTTCCTCCTCTTCTTCAGCTTATTTTCTTCTGCACTGCACCAACGTAAGAAGTTGTGGTTTTCTCCTCAATCGCGGCTCTGTCCAAGTAAGCCTTCGATGCACCACCTCGCTCTCCTTCCTTTGCCTTCAGTCTCGACACAATACCGAAATTTCTTCTCCTTCCTCTTCTCCTTTACACGGCCCGACACTGCACAGTTGTCGCGCTTCTTCATGCGACTTTTTCCTTCTTTCGTTAGGGTACTGTAGCTTCTTCTCTCTTTCTATCTCTTGCTTGCTCGTTCGTCAAATAGGGTAACTGTGAAAAAAAGTTTGTTATGATTCCCTGAGGGTTTCGACTTTTTTAACTGTCTGCACCTTTTTATTTATTTATTTATGATTTTTTTCCTATTATTATATGATGTCAAAGCTTCCCTAACTTCTGGGGACAGACACGGGAGCACCCCTATTTTTGTTTTTGGGACAAATGTTATAATCCAGCGACCAATCCATTAATTGGACTGGATGTGGAACCCTCTCAACAACCTGTGTTTATTTGGAACGTCCGGCCTTCCTTATGTGGATTTGGCACTTGCTTCCAACAGTGGGTCCAATCCTAGTTACCCATGACTTATATATTTGATTCACGTGTATAGGTTTTCAACTTTTTTGTGTGTTTTGTTTAGGACAGCCGTTGACATTCATTCTTGTCCCTACGATGGTTGTATCTAAGGAATTGGGTGGTGCTCCAGCTATTTCTCTTCCGAGGTGGTGATTATCTTCTCGATCACCTTTCGCATCTTCCTTACAATGCAACTGTCCATCCTACATCGCTGCAACCGCTCCAAACGACACTCATTTGCTATTTTTCGTTGTAATCTTCCCATTCCAGCCCTTCTTGCTCGTTGCCACCGTCTCAGACAACCCTGCTTGCTGTCCTACAATCCCTACATCGCCCCTTCTCTGTTGTCGCCTAGAATGCTGTCCCATGGAAGTTCCAGGCTTTCTCACTGTTCATCGCTACTCCTCTTGTCATCCCACTCGCTGCCCTCACTGTCCCAGCCCTCTGCTTTGTTGCCAACGCAATTCCAGCCCCTCCATCTGCTATCCTAACCATCCCCAACCTATTATAGCCACCTATCTCCGATCCCCGATTAGCTAGCCGACCTCCCCCACCTATGGATCGAGCCCCCTAGTGTTAGTTGTAATTTCCTATTCAAGTGTGTTTGATTGTAACTGTCTATTTTTTTCTTTAATAATTTTTTTTTTTTAGTGTTGTGGTTTGGGTGAACTCCGATATAAATGTCATCGAGTAATTATTGTTTATTTGAAAATTAGTCTTTTCTCACATCTCAACCATCGGTTGAATCCTTCCTTGGGATTTAAAAATGTTGCCGGTTAACCTTGTGCCAGGATGTATTGAAAACTTAATATTTGCAAAATTGGTCATTATTTGTTTTGTTAGCATTGGGACCTTTGGATATTATTGGTCCTCAATCTCACTCTTCAGATATCCTCAATCTCACTCTTCAGATATCTTTCACTTTTTACTGCACTCAAGAAAATTTTGGTATATTTTTCTTTAACTGCTGCAAGTCGACTTAGCATCTATTCTTTTAATACGCATGCATGTTTATCGTAGCACGGCACATCCAATGTAAACAAGTTGGGCAGTTTGTTGATTCTGGAAAATTCTCGTAATTTTGGATTTACCTGTCTTGTTATCATTGTTTTTTTTCTTTTCTGTTCTTTGAATTGCCAGGGAATTTCCTACTTTCTTTGAGACCTCAAATCACTGATTGCACTGAAAATAATGAAGAAAACATTTCTTTGCTCTGGTCTGAAGAAATTAAAGGTGGAAGAGCATTGCGTATCTCTGGAATATTTGATAAGCTAAATTATAGATTCAGAAAGGCTTTAGGTGCTAGATCTTCAAAATCTTTCTTTAGTACATTATCTTGTCCTATTACCATGGAAGACCGGCACATTTCTGATCTGCATTTTCTAATACGTACCATTGGAAGAGATGTGCCATTAATGCAGCCTCAAAATCTTGGAGATCAAAATGAGGCTCGTTCTTCACCAGCTTCTATGCATGTGCAAAATGAAATTTTCATATATCCCACAGTTCAAGTCTATAATTTCTTGCAGTCTGAGATATCTGTCTTTTTATCCGATGATTATCCAGGTGAAACCCTTAATCTGGATCAACATTTATGTTTTATTTATTTATCGTTTATTTATTTACTTATTTTTGCTTGAAAGTTCAATCCATTTGCAGATATGTCTATGTTGGAGAATTTTGCCAATTTTGGTAGGCAGGCTACCATACCAGTTCAGTCGAGTGCATATTTCTATGCAAATCCAGCTAATATATATTTCAGAATCACCTTAAATGCATTTAGCTCTACCTGCAGGCCCGTTAATAGTGGTGCCTGGGTTAAGAAGTTGGAAAAAAGGCGGAATGATGTCCACTTTATCGACATAGATTTAGATTTTGCTGGTGGTGCATATTTTGCAGTCTTACGATTGTCATGTTCAGATACGGGACTGTTGGAGGTAGTTTGAAGACAAAACAACGATATATAGGACAACAATATTTTATTTGCTATCTTTTTTTTATATATCTTTTCAATGTTTCTCTTTAAAGGTTCTCCTATGCTTTGTTTTGTAGTATGAAATTCGCTACTTCTGATTCAAGCTTGTTAATTTCCTTTTCAACTCTTTTCTTTTTGCAGGCAACTATTTTTACAACATACACACTTCAAAATAGTTCCGAGCTTACTTTATTTTGCTCTACTTCGAGCCAGAAACTTAGTCCAAGGTAAAGTTGATTAAGTTTTTGCATGCAGATAGTTCTTTTGGTTCTCAAATGGCACATGTAAACCCTTGCAGGGTACAAAGTGAAACTGAAATGCACTCGTCTGACATTCCTCCTGAATCGGGCTGTCTTTTACCCCCTAAGTCTATGAAATCATGGTTTTTGAAGTAAGTATTTTGCAGATAAATTTGTCAGACTCGGCAGAATTTTGATAATTCAGTGAATGTTTTCTTTAATTGTTTGAAGGCTTGTAGTATTCATCATGATTCTATTGCTATCGCAAATCTAATTGCAATTTTCATGCTGTAAATAGGTCGAACAAGATTTATATTAAATGGTTGGAAGAGAAAACAACTACAAAATTGAAATTGCTTGATCTAGATATTTTGACTGGCTTGACAGAGCTTTCACTGGAAGTTGTCGATAGTGTTGGTAGTAAATTTGCTAAGTTGGGGGTTTCACTCCAGCCTTGTGTCCATAAAGTTTCTGTCCCAGCTCAACTGGTTTCCTTTGTATCAAGATTTATAATAGCAAATGAATCAAAGGAGTCTATTGTGGTTCGACAATGCTATATACAGGTCCCTGTTCTTATATACATCATTTTAAGCAATTTTCTATACAACATACATAATACTTAAATTGTTATGTTTCAACTGTTCATTCTGATTAGGATGAATCCACTGGAGATACAATTGTGGAAACTAGGCAGAGAGTTTCACTGCATTTAAGAAACAATACAAGCAAAAGAAGGGAAAGTAGTCTTTTTGATTCTGTGTTTTCGAGACACGCTGATAGGAATGAGAATAACCAAGTCTTTGTCCAATTCTGCATAAAAGATGTTGGATGTTCTAGTCATATCTGGTCAGGACCTATTTGCATTGCTTCACTTGGTCGATTCTTCTTGAAGTTCAAGGGGCGTTCTGTGAATTATAGTAGTTCAGCAAATCTAATTGATTGTCAAGAAAACAAGCCAACACAGTATGCTGTGGCCCATATTGTAGAAGAATGTTCTAGTTTAATCTCGTACTTCTATATTCCACCAGATATACCACTACCATACCGGATCGATAATCTTTTGCAAGGGGCATCTATAAAGTATTATCAAAAGGTCCCATTTGTTCATTTCATGTAAAGTTAGACAAAGAAAGAGATATAAACACTAATGTGTTGAAATCTATTGTTTCTTGTTGAACCTTTACAGGATTTAGCTGAATCAGAGATCTTACCATCTGGAGCCTCTGCAGAATATGCTTGGGATGATTTGAGTTTACCCCATAAGCTAATTGTTGAAATTCTTGGTATGTATGATTTCAATCTGTGTGTTGCTTATTAATCAGAGGAAGATTTATACCATCTTCCTACTGAAAATTATCATCTAATGCTTCGTAATTGATCAGAGTCCTCAGATTATGATATTTTTTTGCTTTTGACATTGCATACCTTTAGGTCATAATATTTTCATGCTTATATTACAACCATCAAATATTTACACAGCTGCACAATTTAAGGTTTTTTGTGTCTGCAATTCTTCCATTCATTTACACCTTCAAAGACTAGTTGCATTTACCTCATTCAAAGAACAAAGATTGCAGTCCATGTAGAAGTTCAAGCAATGAAGTCCTAGCCAAGTTTATTGAAATCTTGTATGATTTCCCATAGCCGAATTTGTTGATTGATAAAAAGAGCAATTTTTTTCTTTTTGATAATGTTTTTAGTTTACAACATGAAAACGTGGTATTATTTTTGTATGAGCTAATTCTATGTGATTTTAACTAATATTTCAGTTCTTGAAATGCTATATTACGAATCTCAACATATTGGCTTTAGTAGGGTAGCTCGAGTATAGCAAGAGAAAACTTGAGTTGACTGTATTAGTGACTATACGAATGCAAGTAGGACTTACTTAATCCGAAGATTTGGATTTATTAAATCCTCTTTATTGTTTGAATGTCAAATTCGTTAATCCAAGCGAATCTTTAAAATTGGGTTGATGCAGGTTTGAGGGATTTACGTTGTTTTATGAAGATTGCAGTTTAATTGCCATCACTAAAGATGGATTGATTGACGCCGTTAAGGAGTTGTTTTCTTTCATTTGTGTCTGATTAGTTTTAGATATTTAACATTGTACCGAGTAAACTATTAGAATTAGTTTCATATGTTACCATTATTGATTTATTTATGCAGATTTTAATTTAATGCGTGAAATCAACATCGACAAGGTTTGTAAATGGAAGTCATTCTTTAAGACGAGGCAACAGAAAAGGATGCTACTGCGTTTGCCACTGAATGAACAATCAGAAAATGATAAGGGAACTAATAAGGAGCCATATGGAATAGATATCTTCAAATTGGGCTTTGAAGTTTATGCAGATGGTTCAACCCGGGTTTTACGTTTTTGTGAGTCCACTAAAGGAGTGGAACAAACTGTTGCTCAGCCTTCTGCAAATTTTCAACTCAGGCTTTCATCCTTCGCAGTACACTTTCTTAAAAATAATAAACAGGTTTTCTTCTATAATATTTTGAATGGTCTCAATTGCTTAAACTTTTTTATATGTGTATCCGAAGCAATGGCATTTACCTTAGTTGTTTATTCATATTTTTATATTCTTATACTTGTTTATTTTTTTTATTTTTCCTTAATTCTAATAGAGAGGATGACGTTAGTAACAACTAATTTTTAGACCTAAGGATACATGCTTGTTTCTAACACTTGAAGTTGAATTTTTTTTTTATTTTTTTTTATTTTTGTGTGTGTGTGTTCTCTGATACTCCAAAGTACAAATCATTTGTTGGATCTGTTTTTACAATCCGTTTGTGGTAGAGGTTCTTGTTCAAGTTGTTTAGTCTAAGATTTAGCTGAATTCAACCCATAAAATGAGCAGTCAATTTGTTTATTTGTTGGGTTTGGGTTAACTTGACCGGATCCTTTCCAACTTGGATATTCTCTTGGGTGTGCTATGATCGTAAGATTTTGTGGTTGAACCTTGCCTGTAAGTTGTGGTGGTCGCTCAGTGATGTAGTTTCCCACTTTTGAAGCTAGGGTCTGAACATCCGGTTTGTAGTGAGCTGTATCTCCGATTTCATCTTGGACCAAATAGTAATTTTGTATTTTATTTCTTCTTGGTGTAGACACTTAGATTTTGCCACTTAAATAATGCACTCTTCTTCAATTTGTTAGTGCCTAGCTTCACCATTCCGTCCAATGGGACGTCATGATGTTCGAAGACACATTTCAAAGTTCAGAGTCACTCTGTAAGCACGCTCGCCTCTATGGATCGTCAAAATATAGTAAATTCATCTTTACTTCAAAATTATAACTTCTCGAATATTTCAGGTCACATCTTCGAGGTAAAGACTCTTCAACCCTAGAATCGACATGATAGAATAGGTTCACTCTATCCCTTCAATCTAGCAAGTCACTGTTGTTGTTGTGAGTGGCGCATCCTGATTTCCTCCCTAGAAAGTGGGCTTTGTTGTAGCTGGTTGATTTTGCATTGCTTATCCGTCTTAGAAGTCTCCTGGACACCTCTGAGTGAATTTCTCATATATAGCATCGTGTATTTTCCCATTGATTGCTTTTATCTCCTCGATGGCATGACTAGATTTTGGGTGAGGTTAGGAGGAAGGAGGTGTGTAATGGTGATGTAGGGTGAGAAAGAAAAATTTTGAATGGAGATAAGGTTGGGTAATAGTAGATGCTAGAAACTCTAGGATAGGACTAGGATTAAGATAACTTTGATACCAAATGATACAAGTTAACCCAAACCCCAACAGGAAAACAAATAATTTTACCAAAAGGCAAATAAATAGTTTCGACCAACACACTTGAAAGGGAAAATGCAATAAAATGACACTCGGAAATTTGAAATAGCAACAGACACGACAGAAATAATTAAACTAGGGTCGGATCTTAGGGTGGTGGTGGTGATCGGCGGGGGTTTAAAAAGGTGGCGGCAAGGTAGAGGAGCGGCAGGACGGTGGGGAAATAATGACACAACAATGGTCGCTTGCTGTCCTGGGCGGCAACACATCGGAAAGAGCGGAAAAAGCAAGACGTTGTGGCACCTTGTTGTTTGGGACGATTCTGAGGGCTGAAAGCTGGTGGGAATGGTTGAGACAGCAGGGTGCGGCAATAGCGGATGCGGCAATAGCAAGTGATGGGCATGGCTAGGGGTGTCGGAACGTGTAAGGAGAGCAACTCCTCGTTGTCCAGGATGGTGGAAGGAAGCCAAAACATGGATGGCAGCGGTTGGAAGATGGGAAAACAGCAGGGAAATAGAGCAGGCAACTATCTGTGGATGGCTGTAACATTTGAGGATGGTCGGAAGCGATGCGGGGAGATGTAAAGATGATCATCACCTCTGAAAAGAAATACAGAAGGAGCACCACCCAATCTCTTGGATACAACCCTTAAAGGGAGAAGAACGGACGTTGATAGCTATCCTAAACAAAATTTATGAAAAACCGATTTCCAAACTCTAAAACAGCACATATATAAGAAATGACTAAAAATGAATGAAAGATAATAGGAAATAAAGCATATGAAAGGAAAACGGGGGATTATTTCGGCTTGTCTCCCACGATAGATATTCCTGTGGTATTGTAGCAACTACAGTACCACGATATTTTTTTGGCAGTAAGCTTCTGCATCAGGGTTGTAGATAAAAGATTGGTCGAAGTTTAGGTTTTTTTGTGGCAAGTGTCCGGGCAAATTTTTAGTGAGATAGAAAGATTGAATTTTGAAACTTAGTTTAGGACTAGGACTTGTTGTTGGAATGATTTGGGATGGTGATTTTTCCTAGAATTTTGAATTTGGGGCATGAAAGATAAATCCCTAAAAATTTTGGGTTTGTCAGGCTCTCATTCCAGACGTTACCGCTTTGGCACACCACTTGCAAAAAGAATATCATACAACACTCTATATTTAAAAGCTAGAGATTACAATCTCCAAAATACTCGAACAAAATTAGAAAATTGTTGACATTTAAATAATTCCCTAATATCAAATAACCAAACTAGAAATAGAGAAATAGGAAGAAAAAAAAAATTAGAAGGAAACTTGTGTAAAATAGGAATAACATAAAAAAGAAAAGCTTTCTCGGTCACGTTCTCACATGATGATCCATAAACAGGGAATTGTGGCATCATGGCAAGTGTCGTGTTCCGCGTCAGGGACATTGAAGAGGAAGTACACTTAGAGATACTACTAAGATTGAAAATCAAAGAAGTGCCTCTAAGATATGCATGAAGACTTAGAAAAATGATATAGGGCCTCAAACAATTCCCGTATGCTGGTTTGCAAGATTCATTAAATAGATTGAGAAGTATGAGTAGGTGCCAAGCTTACCACTTTCTATATCAATTGCCCATCTAATGGAAAAAAAGGTCTATTCTAATCGTGTATGTAGATCTTATATTGGCATGTGACTTCAAGGAAGCGCTGACCAATTTAAAAGGGTTTTGGCGAGATAATTTGGGATAAAAAAATTTAGAAAATTTTGATTTTTTTTTTTTATTTGTATGTAAGTGACAATCAAATTAGTTATTCTTATTTCATAAAGGAAGTATAATCTTAATCTTCAAGAGACAAATGTTTTAAAGTAAATAAAGAAAATTAGGACCACAACTAACAGTACACTCATAAAGGTTGATGTTATTTCTTTTTAGGTAACCTCACTTGTTGTCTCCGCCCATCCTAATATTGGGTTTTCAACTAGCGTTGTAAGACAATATATGAACAATCCTACTAAAGATTGCATGTGAGCTATTAAATACTATTAGAAGTTATTGGTGTTTATTTCTTTCTTTTCTATTTTCTAGTTTATATATTTCTTTGTTTATGTATCTCCTAGTTTATAATTTTTCTTTTATTTCTAGTAGTTATTTAGAATTAATTTAATCCTAGAGATTTGGGTGTGTCTTTCCTATTTTACAACTCTTGTATCATGTACTTTTACCACTTTTGATATCAATAAAATTATCCTTCTGAATTCCTACATGGTATCAGAGTCAAGGGATCTTACCCTAGCCGTCAGCATTCTTCTCTAGCCACCGGAATTGTCACCTACTGGCCTATAGCTGCTGGTCCTCCCCTTCTCCAGCCGTCGGACGCCCTTCCTGCACCTAGACTCCCCATCAAATCATCCCAAGGCCAGTAGTTGGTTGCCTGCCTGCAGCCGACACCTTTTCCTATAGTCGGAAGTCCCCCTTTAGGTCTTCCCAAGCCAGGGTTCTTAACAAGAACAGTAGGATCTCCTTTTTTTGCCTGCTGGAATCCCTTTCTTATAACTTGACCAACATCTTGCCAAACTTGATCCCTTTTTTTTCTGGAATTTTTTTCTCTGCAGTCCTATTTTGTTGATATGCTTGCATGGAATCCTCTCCTTCCATGTCTCGGCATCCAAACCTCTCTTTTGGCTCCATCGGGGCCATGGTTGATTCCTCCACCACAGTGGTTCCATCTAACACGGTTCTTGAATCCTATCTCGATCCCTCCGCAAATCGCAGGACTTAAAAACTACATGAATTTTCTGATTACCACCCATAAACTCAACGGCTCCAATTTTCTCTAATGGTTTCAAGCTTTGTCGTTATTCGTCAGAGGTCAATGTAAATTCGGCCATCTTAAGGATATGATTCGTGAACCTCCAAATACTCGCCCACCATTGCAGAGTTGGAAATGGAGAACTCTGTGGTCATATCATGGATGATTAATTCCATGGAGATCTTGATTGGTCGTTCGTACCTGTTTCTTTCATCTGCAAGTGCCTTCTGGATTGTTGTTTGTGACACCTACTCAAACATAGGTAATTTGGGACATCTTAATGAGGTTTCTAAGAAGATCCGTAAGACGATACAGGAATAAAAAATGATGACTCGGTACTATAACGACTTGGTTGCATTAGGGATGGAATGTGATATCTACTATGACTGTACTAGAGACTCTTGCAGATATTTCACCCTTACAAAAAAATTTTGGACAAGGATTGTGTGTTCCAGTTCCTGACGGGCCTGAACAAGGATCACGATGAAGTCCACGGCTGTATTCTTGGACGTGATCCTCTTCCTACAACCCAGGAAGCATTCTCTGAGATTCATCGTGAAGAGAGTGTTGGAAACTTGTCATGCTTAGCAACTCCACTCCTTCAACCGAACCTTAAGCCTTGGTATCCAACAAGACTCCACACTCTACCACCTCATCGCGGGCCACTCACTCCACATGTGATTTTTGTGACAAACACTACCATACTCGTGACATGTGTTGAAAGCTCCATAGGAAACCGACAAATAAGACTTCTACCAAATTTTCCACTCTTAAAGGTCTCGTTACGTCCTCGGAGTCCACAGTAGTTCAACAGGCCCCTACTGAACCATCCTGAATCAGTAGACTCCATCAAGAGTCAAATGGAACATTTGATTAAACTGCTTGGGTCTTGTCAGCTCTCCTCCGGCTCATCAACCTCTCGTGTTCGCCAAGGTAGCATCTCTATGGTACTCGTTGATTTTGCTTATTCTAGCACATGGATTATTGTTTCAAGTGTCACAGATCACATGAACGAGGGTTCTCATTTCTTCTCGTTGTATTCTCCTTGCTCCGGGCGAGATACAATTAAAATTGTCAACAGCTGTTGTATTTCCATTATGAATAAATGTTTGATTGTACTTGCAGTCAAGCTAACTTTGTAATTCGTGTTATGCATTCCTTTACTGAAGTGTAGCCTCTTGTTGGCCAGTAAATTAACATATGATCTTGATTGTGTTGTTTAATTTTTCCCTTATGTTTGTGTCTTTTGGGATTGTCGTTCGGGGAGGATGATTGGAACGGCTAAGCGGGTAGCCATGCTCTATTTTTTTTCAAGAAAATGGCATAGATAACACCGACACTCAGTCTCGTAGTTGTAGCTTTTCTCTTTCTATTGCTTGTCATACTATACATTTACATCTTCATCTGGGTCTTCCCTAGTTTTCATTGTTTAAAATATTTATAACTCTTAATGTTTACTGATAAAAATTCGTCTTCTTAAATATGAGATTTGTTAATTAGCTAAACATCAATGTATGTCATATCCATCTTACACTCCTTCCTCTCTTTTTTTACATATTGATAGGGATTTATGGGGACTCTCTCGAATTGCAAGCTACACCAATAAAAAGTGATTTCTTACTCTCATCGATAATCACACTCGGATGTCTTTTGTTTATATTTTACAAGATATAGCTGAAGTTGCGGATATTTTTAAAAATTTCCACTCGATTCTGAATAAATATTCAAGTCCTTCGGACGGACAATGGTTTTGAATACTTCAACTCTATATTGGGAGAATTCTTTGTGAGTCCAACCAAAGGTGTCCTCGCCACATATTTTGAAATTAAATATTTGGGGTCTCTCAGGTATTTCTTAGGCATGGAAGTAACCTGGTCTGCTCGGCGCATTTGCCTTTCTCAATGCAAATATGGGATGAACCTATTAACCGAGACCAACCTTCTCATTTGCAAACTGTTTGTTGTCTCAATGAACCCAAATGAGAAATTATTGGATGTTCCCAATGTCGTTCTAGTGAACAAAAGCTACTACCAACGCCTCATGGTTAAGCTCATCTATCTCACCCATACTTATCTGGACATTTGTTACATCGTGGGTATCGTCAGTCATGTTATGCATGACCCCTACAAGCATCATCTCACTGTGGTTCATCGGACCTTTCACTACATAAAAGTAACATTAGGCTCAGGTTTGTTGTTTACTCGCCACAACTTTCTTTCTGTTGTGATTTATACGGATGTTGATTGGGTCAGGTCCGTCCATGATAGATGTTCAACCTCATGTTATTGTTCCTTCGTTTAGGGGAATTTTGTCTCTTAGAAATGTAAAAAACTGTTTGTGGTTGTTGAAATAGTGTTGAAGCTGGGTTTCGTTCTATTGCTTTGAGGGTTTATGAAGCCCTCTTGTTTCACATTATGCACACTGAGTTATGTATGTCAATTACCGCTCATTTACAGTTGTTTTGTGATAATATAGCTACCCTAAGCATTACTCATAATCCTGTCCAACGTGATCATACCAAGCATGTAGAGAATGATCGTCACTTTATCAAGGATAAATTTGATTCCGGGGAGATTTATGTTCCATTTGTTCCATTTATTGGACAACTGATTGATATTCTCAAAAAGAATCGCGCTCATTGTTTGACAACTTCAAATTCAAGTTAAATATAATTAGCATTTATGCTTCAACTTGAGGGGGAGTGCTAGAAGTTATTAGTGTTTATTTATTTCTTTTACGGATATTTCACAGTTTATGTATTTCCTTGTTTGTGTATTTTCTAGTTTATAACTTTTATTTTATCTTGATAGTTATTAGGAATTAATTTAACTCTAGAGATTTGAGCGTTATGTCTTTTCTATTTTATAACTCTTATTTCTTGTATTTATATCTCTTTTGAAATCAATAAAATTGTTTTGTTGAATTCCTACAAATACCTTCTATGACGCTAGCAAAAAGTTGATATATAACAAATCATCCAACGAGAATGTATATTTTTTAAAAAGCCCAAGAGCAAATATATTAATACGGAAAAGATACAGAAATGTTGTATGAGAGGGCCTAAAAGAAAGCCTAACTCGTACAATACAACACACACAAAACCTAAATAAAGCAAAATTACATAAAGGCAAAAAACCAAAAAGTCACAAAAGTGCTAAGGACGTCCCACAATAACCAAAGTATTTCTACCTGTATTATCGGCGATAGGTTCTATGGCAGGCGGAGTTTGAAGAATCTTCTTCTCCCCCACGATAGGAGGTTCCAAAGACTGGGGAGCTACAACTGGGGACTGAATGATTGTCATATTGACTATGGGGATATTGACGTCTTCTGGTGTATCCTTCTGATGATCAATAGTGTCAAAAATTTGGTGTTGATCGTGATGAGATGAAATCACAGCCTCTAGCGGAGCACTTTACTTTTTTGGTCTGAGGTGGGGGTGTAAATGGTGACATTGAGAACTGGAGTGGCCGAACATACGACAGTTCGAACAATACAACGGAAAAGGCTCAATCTCTATCTTCTACCAATATTTATGATGTTGTGTGCCCAACCAGATTTTCTCGGAAGCGGGTGAAATGATGTTTCTTTCAACAAGTACTCTGGCTTCAGATGGACGGGAAAGATTAAAGTAGGAATGTCCGTCTTGAGTTGTT
>NEWO01000007.1:1255549-1276739 GCA_003013225.1 Phalaenopsis aphrodite
AATCACAGCCTCTAGCGGAGCACTTTACTTTTTTGGTCTGAGGTGGGGGTGTAAATGGTGACATTGAGAACTGGAGTGGCCGAACATACGACAGTTCGAACAATACAACGGAAAATGCTCAATCTCTATCTTCTACCAATATTTATGATGTTGTGTGCCCAACCAGATTTCCTCGGAAGCGGGTGAAATGATGTTTCTTTCAACAAGTACTCTGGCTTCAGATGGACGGGAAAGATTAAAAGTAGGAATGTCCGTCTTGAGTTGTTTTTCTATAAGCTGAGGCAATAAAGTACAATATTTTTTTAGAAAAATAATGAAATTTCAAACTTGGGAGGCAAATCCAAACCGGAATGATTTGCGGTTGTGTCTGTGGGTCAAAATCCACAGGCCATTTCAGAATCTTCATTGCTCTGTTATCAATCTAGATTATTCTTCTCACAAATAAGTGCATGTAATCTTCTTCATTTTTAATTTGAATAAGAACATGTCTCCCATCTAATAGTTCAATCTTTCACTCTCCAACAAGGTGCGTAGGTCAAATTTCTTTGCGAATGAGCTCCATTTTGGGATGATCATATAGAAATTTCTCAACCAAATTCAGATGACAAGAGAAAGCAAGTTGAATGCAATCGTCTTCTGTAAAAAAGATGGCAGGTTTTCCATTTTTTCTACCAGGCTTCTTGATGTCCTCCGCCCACTCAAATGAAGGAGGAAAAGATGGTGATTTAGGTGTACCTGAGGCGTGAACACCCGTAAGGGCAGCAGCATACGATCTGTCTGAAGTCATCATAAAAGAGTGAGGTGGGGCTGTGGGACAGCAAAGTGGCGGTAGAGGAAGCGCAAATGCCGAAAGGGAAGTCGAGCAGTGGGCGATTCGTTCAAGCCAGAGGAAAGCTCGTGCTCTGCGAGCGAGGACAGGAGCCACAGAAGAAGCCGGCGCTTCTCGGGATGACGAAGAACGAGTCGCGAGCCAGACGGATGCATTTTTTTTTCTTGGCTCAACTCCGGAATTCCACTTGATCAACTGGGAGTATAAGATCAAGGAATGGAAGTTTCCATTTCTCTGGGGCGTATGCGAGAACTGGAGAATCGCTACTAGGCTCGTTGGATGGCCTTACAAAAAGAAGAAAGGGATCTCGTTATAACTTCAGGGGCTTTCATTGACTTCATGGGCAAACCAATGTCGGTCATTCAATACACCGACCTCATGATAGTGAACTGAGTGCTACGCTCTGTCGCGTTTGACCCAATGACTCCTATACTGTGGGCTGCTTCTAATGAGGCAAAGGAGAAAATTCAGTTTGAAAAAGATGTGCGACTGTCAAGGAAGGAGCTAAGAAAGAAGGAAGAAGACATTTCATCATCAAGGAGGGAAGAGGCGAAGGAAGAGGAGAAGGGCGATTGAGGAGGCGGAACAGCTCCATGTTCAGAACTTATTCTTTTTTTTCTCTGAAACCACAGTACTTATTCAAAATAAAGTCACTGGTGAATTGATTTTGATCGAGAAAAAACCTTCTTTGATGAATTTAGGGCCTTCAAGGGATCGCCGCTAGGAGCAGTTCATGCCAAGCATCCTCGGATCTGATTTTGAGTCCTCCAAGTGTCTGTCAGCTCAAAAAGCTTCCTGACTGCCTTACTCGAGCTTCATGTCACTTACTAGAAGTAGGGAGGCCAGTTGGCCCTCTCCGCGGTTGCCCGCTGTACCAGCCGAATAGCTTGAGGTAGAAAGCCTTGAAGAGAGTTCAACTGCAAAAGAACATAAACCGACTGAAGGGGTAGAAGAACTTCAGAGGGAGGGCAAGGTCCTGGTCCCGGCCCAGTCCCAGATTCTAATACTTCTCTCCCTTCACCTCCCAAGAAGAAGTAGTAGAGAGGCAATGATTATTAGTGTCCGTTGCAGGAGAAACGAAAAAAGGTCTTTCTCAACCTGGGCTCTAGTTTAATACTAATAAATGTTCCGAGTGACTGGTTTCCCCAAGCCCCAGGGATGATCAAGACCCAGAATGAGTTTTAATAATATAATCAACAAGCTAGGTATGATGAACATAAATAGTCATGGATTTGTGTCCAGTTTTTTCTCATCCATTTAGCAATCTTGGAATAACTTTTTATATACAGCAATCTAACAAATTGTGGAAAACAACTTTTAATTCATTTCAATCCAACTAGTTTTTCTTTTTTTATTTTATTTTATTTTATTTTATTCTAGTTAATATTGAATTCTAGAATTACAAGCTTCTTTCCCGATTTTTTTCCCCCCCATATGCTTGTTTGTCTACAAATTTACGTAAATTCTCTTATCATTTTTTTTCACACGTAACAAGGAAACATATACTTTTCAGTTTGAGCGGGGGAGTGTTTAAATAGTCATAGATTTGTGGCCAGTATCTTTTAATCCATTTAGCAATCTAGGAACAAATTTTTATATACAGCAATCTAGCAATTTACGTGAAACAACTTTTGATTTATTTCAATCCAACTTGTTTCTATTTTTCTGTGTAGTCATTTTTGAATTCTAGAAATAGAAGCTTGGTTCCAGATTTGCTTTTTTTTTCTCTTTTATACTTGTTTGTCTACCGATTTACATACATTCTCATCATTTTTACACATAACAAGGAAATAACATTTAATCATAAGATTTTTTTTTCCTCCTCTCTTCTTGCTCTAATTTTCAAGAGTCAGGGTTTTAAGTAAAACCTTGTTCTAGGGCATATGATTTAGCTAAAGCAAAACAATGCAAATTCTGTTGGTTGACGCAAATTGTTAGGCACTAGAAAATTATATTTATCTTGGAAAAAAACATTTCATCATGTTGTTTTCTTAATTTGTTTTTAATGCTTAACAATTATTTTGTCGTTTTTCTTGGTCTTATCAGAGGGAAGATGCTGGCTCAAATGATCTTCTAAATTATGCAACCATTATTGTGGCTAGGTTTGGAAATGTTACTGTCGATTCACTGACTATCAATCATTGCAAATATAATTATTTGAAAGTTCAGGTATTTCACCATTAAATGATATCTCTGGTGGTATAGTAAGACTGTAATGCATTAATATTTGCCTCCGCCCCCCAACACACACACACACACACACACACAAGTCACTCTCTGAGCGCCTCCCCCACAAACCAAAAGCCCTTCACGGCGACTCTCCCATCTCCTGCGTTTGTGCTGGGTTATTTGCATGCACGTAAACTTTTATTTAAATTGTTTTTAAACCTGTGCAGTCATTTTCTATGGATGAGAAATGGTATGGAGGCTATCTCCTTCTTTTGTGCAGGTCTATGTGCATGCACATAAACTTTGATTCAAATTACTTCTTAATCATTGCAGTCATTTTCTGTGGATGAGAAATGGCATGGAGCTCCGTTTGCATCAATGGTGCGCAGAAGCCAAGTACATGATTCCGGGATGAATATGAACATTCTTCAGATAACATTCATTCTACAGTTGACCAACTCCAAAGTTAAGCAAGTTAAATTTTTTTCTATCATTATTCAGGTAAAAATTTATTTCATATTGCTTTTATAGAACTTTATTCCTTGCATGAAGAAATGATGTATTCATATTATTGTTGATGAATCTAAATATTCGTCAAATAGTATGGATAAACTTGTTAGCTTTGTATCGTCTGAATATATGTTACATGGCGAAGTGATACATTCTACAGCCAATTGATGTGAAAATTGATGAGGAGACACTAATGAAGCTTGTTCCATTTTGGAGATCCTCAAATAGTAACTCTGAAGTGCCAAGTCGGCAGTTTTACTTTAAGCACTTTGAGATACATCCAGTTAAGGTTGGTTCTACAGTCAACTCTACTTATTTTCTGCATCTTCTTGCTACTGCTGTGTTGATTTCACTTTTGGGTGAGGGTTATGGGTCTTTTTTTTAGTGACTAGGATCTAACCTTAGGACTTTCCTAATGACTATCTTAGCATCTTAGGAATGGTACCCATCTTTTATTTAGACATTTCAACAAAATCTACGTTCTCTATGTGATCAATAATTTTTAATACTAAAATTAGAGATTACATAAGGAAACTCTGATGAGAATTCTTGTAGGATCTTTAGACCATAAAAAAGTTTTGCACTGCTCTACGCCTTTTTGGACATCAATATATTGTGTCATCATTCATAATCATCATGATCATCATAAACATTGTATTTTCATACACAATGTTGCAATCATTACACCCATAGGGTTGACCAAAATTATTTGAACCTAGTTTCCCCTAAAAAACCTCACTTGAATATTTTAATTCTTTAAATTCTCCAAAACTGTCATTGAATCACAAAATTCACTTCAAACCATTTAATATTATGATTTAAACCATTTGAAACCAAAAAATTGCAAAAATACCTAATTTTCTCAAAAATTACCAAAATGCCCCTGGACCCCAAAATATCAAAATTTTCATAATCTCTCAGTCACCGATAAATCCTAAAAATCATACTAAATCATTCCTTATGCCCTGAGAATTTGGACTGTAATATTGTCATACTTTTGGACAATTTTTTGGCACATCGATACCAAAATAACGAAAATGTTTCTGGGATCATAAAACCTTCCACATTGATCTAAAATTACCCTGGACACTGTAGTTTGACCCAATTTTCTTCAAATTAAAATACATAATTTCTAATTACTATATTACACTAAATTAAACTGAACTCGGTCTTATAGCGACCGACAAATTCTGAAGACTTCACTGGGGACTAGTTCTTCTCTCCATATTAATCAGGAATAATTTTTTCATGCGTCGGTAATGTAGCTGTTTCCCTCTCAGACCAAATTATCTTTCTTTTCCGTTGGTTTACTTAGTACATTCCTTCCATTGATGGTACAACTAACTCTTTTGGATTCCAGAACTTTTTGTTTAAACATCATAAACAAAAAGTTCAATAATTCTTTGGGTTTTCATTTTTTTTTGTGGGGTCGAACCCCCGATAGGTGTGGTGGTGATTCATATTCACTAATATGATATTTCATATTTTCGATTTCGGATTGGGTCTGAATATTACACTACATCTCATCACTTTAAGGTTAATCTGCTTTTAGCAAAATTAAACCCAATTCTTCGCACTTATTTTGTCAGTTCGTTTTTATACACTAATTGCGATTCAAAATATACTTTAATTCACTTTAATTATAAATTATGTCCAGTAAACAGACATTCCTTGCCATTTTTAGCAAAGGATTAGGCTGTTTCTGACGTTCCAATCTTTAATTGACAGTGACAATGTCGACTCCGAAGTTGTTGTTCAGCTTTTGTAAACAATTCATCCTGCGATGAGGCTACACTCAGCCAAGGTTCCATGATCAAGTTTAGGTCCGGATTTGATGGAGTTGAGTTGTTTCTGGAGAAAGTTTCATGTGTTATTATTAAGACAACTTCTTTTGAGGTGGTTAACCCACAATTCAATTTGATCTGAGCTCTCAGTACGTTTTCCCTCACATCAAGAGGATGAAGTCTGCTAAGGCTCCTGTGCATGTTCGACCAGTAGTTTTGTTGTCTGTTAGGTCAGTTACCCCGTCCACTGCTGGACTTACAACTGTTGTGTCTGTTGTCTTTCTTGAGAAGGGAAAGAGAGTAGTTTGAGAGCTAGAGTCTGAAAGTTTTGTTGCTCCATCTGTGTTTGAGGTTGGATTTAATTCACGATCCAACCTCTAACACGGTCACAAAGAAGGAATAGATCGAGAAAACTTCATAAAGCAGCTAAAACTGAAGCTGCAAAGGTTACCTCTGATGTGAGATCTCTCCAGCCAAAAGAGGTGGAAGTGTTTGAAGCCTCTTCCTTTCTTCAAGGGAGTAGATTTCACCAACTTTCTGTTGCTCTCGCTGAAGAAAGCCCCTACAGACTTGTTGCAGCACTGCCACAACTTCATAGACAGAGTAGGGTGAGAGAGAGAACATTCTTTCTATGTCGAGTTTGATTGGTATTCGAAAAGCTAGCAAGGGAAGAACATTGCAGTGTGGTTGAATTAGTAAAGAGGATGAGATTTATAATCTCATCAAAAGTGAAAATTGAAATTCTGAAATGCTAGTAGAGATTTTAAAAATTCCGGAAAACATCCGTGCCTCGTGTATCTGCTAAACTCCGTTTAGGACCTCGGGTTGACACAGTTTCAGTTCCCGTTTTCACTACTGAACCACTTAAGAACAGAATACCGGTCAAATCTCGTCTGTCATAGTACAAAAGAAGTTCTTTAGAGATTCTTACAATAAGAAGGCTTCTACTACAAAGTCTAGACTACTCTATGGGGAGCATACCTCTTCCTACGATTCCGATGATATCAACGGGACACCCCGTCCCCATACATCTCTAAGAAAGAAGGTTTGGATTCCCAAAGTCTCAAGACCGGTTTGTTCGGTAGAAGTGGAGGACCATTCTACAAGAAAGAAGGACGAGTTCGATAGCTCAATCGATGCCACTATAGTTTCCCCAACTGCAAAGATAGGGGAGAAACAATTGCAGCAGATTCCACCAGATATCAAAGCAACTGAAGAGAACTCAATCGAGGCTAGATTGGACAAGTTACGAACTGACTTGAGCCAGCTTGCCAAAAAGCGAGGAATCAGTGATGTCGATACGGATTCTGATGAAGAATTCATGGAAATCAATATGGTTGACACGAGATCCCAAGCAGCATCACTAGAAATTCAACCTTCTGATGAAGAGGATACCGAAACACTCTTGTAGAGCAGTTCAAAGTCGGGATGAGCAGATCATTAGATTGGAGAAAATAATGGAAGAGGTGCTTGTTGCAATCGCTGTGATGTCTACACGGTCTCCACCAGAAATAGTGCATATCAAGGACGATAGAAGGGATGCTACTTCTGCCAATAAAGAAGACGAGCCCAAAAGGAACTCTGTGTAAAGCTCGGTACCTGAAAAGGACATTAAGCAGTATGTGGACCAGCAGGTTAGAGAGGTTATAGCCCAGTCCAAGGGAGGATCATTAGTTCCAAAGGGTTTGCCCTATCCAGAGGAGTTTGATTTTGTCTCATATCCTAAGGGATTGTGCCTCTTACCTTCAAAGTTTTTGATGGAACAGGAAACCCGAGACAGCATTTAGCGCACTTCAGAGCCAGTTGTTGCAATGTAAAAGGGAATGACGCTCTTCACTTCAGACTGTTTGTTAGCAGCTTATCAGGGATAGCCTTTGAGTGGTACGCTGATCTTCCTAACAGATCAATAAAAACATTTACTGAGTTAGAAAGTTTGTTCGTGCAGAGATTCGCTAGGACACAGCATTGAGTGACTATAGGAGATCTCATTAGGGAGCAGCAGAAGCCAAATGAGACACTTGTGGATTACCTCTTAAGGTGGAGAAACCTAAGCATGAAATGCGAACCGCAAATTAACGAAAAGTACGCAATTGATATAGTACTTGAGAATATCCATGGAAAGATCGGTTTCATGCTTAAAGGACTTACCATTAAGTCTTTCGAGAAGCTCCTCACCAAGGTTGCGAAGCTTCAGGAGGAGCTTAAGCACTCGAATGAAGGGAAAGCAGATAGGGTCAGACCAACCAAGGCTTATGACAAGAGAGTCGAGAGGTATCTGCAGTTGATAAAGGGAAGCAACCGATGAATAGGGATGACCATCCTCGACGCTCCTATCAACAACAGCAATCAGGTCCCCAGTTTACTCAACCATTCAGCCAGCAAGTTAGTCAACGTCTGCCTCAGTATCCCAACTTGATAAGCAGTATGTGCCTCAATATTCTCATACTCAAGATCGACAGTATGCGCTGCGTTTTGTCCAGCAGGGACAATCTTCAAATCAACCCAAAACCTAAAATAAACCAAACCTAACAGAGCTCTTGAACAAAGTCTACTCTTTCAAAAACGAGGCAGTGGCCAAAATTTTCAGGAACCTGTAAAAGAAGACTGAATTCAAGCTTCCAGAAGCTAAGATGCCGGAAGAAGCTAGTAGGATAGATAGTTCAAACTATTGTCCTTACCACAAGATGTTGTGTCATATGATCGAGAATTGTGTCACTTTTAAGGATTGACTCGAAAGGAGTTACCGAGACGGAACTATAACTCTCTCATAGGAATATTTACTTTAACCTGTCATAGGTTCTATAAATATGATCACCACTGAACTGGTCAATTCCTGTACCGAAGGTGAAAGTTGGAACACAGCTTGGAATAAGTCATCCAAGAAGATTTTAAATATGATCCGGATTGTTTCGGCTCAAGTTGCCACCAAAGATCAACCACCTGCTCAGGTTGCCACTCATGGTCAACCATCCATTCAGGCTATACCCGAGAAGGCACCAAAAATGCTTGTATGTGAAAAGATCAATGAAGATAAGGAAAAGACTAAGACCGATAACATTAAGTCTAGGATAGGGGTTGTTTTTGATAGGGCAGTGTTCAGTGACTTTGGGAAGAAAATCCTTAAGCCTATTACTCTGTATGATCATCTTTTTATCCCGTCGGGATATTATAATGATAACGTTTTTTATTTTGGTTACGTTTTGACTCTTTCTTCTGAGAATGCCGATATCAATAACTAGATTACTCGGGATTTTGATTCTCAAAACAATCCTCAAATCGTACAATCCACCGCTAGTGACGATCGAGATAATGGAAGTGATGGAGATTTCGATTACGATAATTTGTCGAGCGAGGAGCCAACCCTCGAGTTCAAAGGAACACCTATTGCAGTTAGTTTTGAATCTTCAGAGTCAGAGTCGGATGCAGAGGATTCAGCTACGACATCAGGAGACACTTCCACTGAGTCAACACAAGAAAAGGAGGAGATTACAGAGGTAAACTTGAGAAGTGGTAAGGTGTTGCCTCCACGAGTGGCCCCACTGGAAAAAGAGAAACAAACAATCACTCGAGAGGAACCATTTTCACTTGTAGAGAAGACACCACTTCCATACCAAATTAAAGAATTCAACAAAGTGGAATATAATGTACTCGCTCACCTAAGGAGACTACCAGCGAAGCTAAGTATTTTTTATGCTCTAATCCTGTCGAAGGAGATGAGACACGCACTCGTCGAAACCCTACTCGACCCTAAAATTTGCTTTGCCCAGTTGAGTAGTACATCCTCTGAGGTAGCCTGTTCATTACAAGATCAACCTGGAGTCTCCTTTTCCGATGAAGACCTTTTACTTGGGACAGCAGACCATAACAGACCGCTCTACATTTCCGTCAATATTAGGAAAGTTGTTCTTTCTAGAGTTTTAGTAGAACCTGGAGCTTCATTGAATATAATGAATCTCCGAAAATTAGCTTATCTAGATATCGATGCACAAAAGATCGATAATGATAAAATGATGTTAAGGAGATTCAACCAGAAAGGAGAAAGAGCTCTGAGATCTATTACTTCGATGTTAAAGGCTAGAGATTTGGTAACAACTGCAAAATTTCATATCATCGAATCAGAAACTTCGTTCAATGCTTTACTCGGACGCCCTTGGATTCATGAGTATAATATGGTGTCGTCATCCATCCCTACATCAGTGTATCAAGTACTATAAAGATGGACCTGAACAATATATTAAAGGAGATCTTCAACCATTCTCAATTCACGAAGTGGGGATACATGAAGATGCTGCCTATTTTGCTCTAAGGAAGACTGTCTGTTCCAGAGACACTACAGTTGACAAAGATAGCACTGCAAAGAGGAAGAGAATAACGAGGGTTCAGTCGACTCCAATTCAACAATTTGTTACATCTCCACTCGACAAAAGGGGGATGATTTTTTTAGCCTACGTATCTGAGATCAAGGCCTAGGACGTACACAAATAAGAATCAATGGGTTGTTCAAACTAGACAATCTGGCTATTAAAGTCGATTTGGAAACCAGCTCAGATGATGAAGAGTTTCAAATAAAGGCAAGAATTATTAACGAGAAGAAACCTCGGTTTAAAGTCCAAGTTGAAAAGGAAGAAAAGGATGTGTACCCGACAATGTATGATCGAATCAACAATTATGTACATGTCATGACCTTAACTCCAATCAAATCCAATAAGGTTGAGTGCTTAGGGGTTAAGGAAGTATATACTGAAGCCTGAAGCTAATTAAGTTTTACTCTACTACTACTACTACTTCTCCAGATGTTGATGTACTCTTTGAAGAAAATTTTAATGAATTAATGGAATTACTTTTGGGTTACTTTTCGCCTTATGTTAAGAAGTTAATTCAACAGGGTTCATTGCCGAGCCATATGCCGAAAAGTAAATTGAAACTCTTTGAAAAGCTATAGAATACCGAGGGCCGTGATTTTAATTCAAAGAACGGCCTTGGATTCGGAATGATAGGACAATCTGATGATACAGAATTTTGCATGGTTGTTATTACGGAGCAATGTATGGATGTTGATGAAGAGTACGAAGAGCCACCAATAGAAGATGCTCTCCCTTAGTTCGAGGAAAAGATCAAGTCTACTATCGATGAATTAAGGGAAATTAACTTGGAAACAGAGGAAGAGCCTAAACATAGCTTCATTAGTTCCTTGCTTAATGAAAAGGAGTCTAAGGACTTGATCAAATTACTTCAAGAATTTAAAGATTGTTTCGCTTGAAGTTATGAAGAGATGTCGGGTTTAGCACCAGAAATCGCAGTCCACATACTCGGGGTTGATTCAAGTATCCCCCATGTAAAGCAAGCGCCTCGTAGAATGAGGGTGGAAATTGAACAACTTGTTGCAGAAGTTAAGAAGTTAATAGACGCTAACTTTGTAAGAGAAGAACAGTACCCCATATGGTTAGCAAATGTTGTTCCAGTCAAGAAGAAGAATGGACATATTCGAGTTTACGTTGATTTCAGAGATTTGAACAAGACATGTCCAAAAGATGAATTTCCCCTAACAATACCAGAGTTAATGATGGACACCGTCTCATCTCATGAAATCTTCTCGTTCATGGATGGCTCCTCTGGGTACAATCAGATAAAGATGGCACCCGAGGATGCTTCGTTAACAACTTTTAGAACGCCAATTGAAATCTTTTGCTACACAGTGATGTCTTTTGGTCTGAAGAACGCAGGAGCAACATACCAGAGAGTGATGACAAAATTATTTGACGATCTCATCCATGAACAAGTAGAATGTTATGTGGATAACCTGGTTATTAAAAGTGAAGACAAGAGCGATCATTTGTATGATTTGAGGATTGTATTTAATCGGTTACGATAATATAATCTCAAGATGAATCATTTAAAGTGCGCTTTCGGCGTTACCTTCGGGAAATTTCTAGGATTTGTTGTTCGTCACCGGAGAATCAAAATTGATCCAGATAAGATAAAAGCTATCTTAGAAATGTCATCTCCAAAAACTTTAAAACAATTGCGATCCCTACAAGAAAAATTGACATATCTAAGACGGTTTTTATCTAATATGTCGGGAAGGTGTCAATTTTTTTCTGCGTTAATCAAGAAAGATGTCAAATTCATTTGGGACGAAACTTATCAACGTGCGTTTGAGAATATCAAACAATATTTAATGACGTCTCTAGTTTTAGCGGCCCCTATCTCAAGTCGACCTTTGATACTTTACACCGCGGCATTAGACGACTCCCTCGGAGCCTTGCTAGCACAAGTTAATGATGAGGGCAAAGAAAATGTTCTTTATTACTTAAGTAGATGTCTAATACCAGCGGAAGTAAACTGTCCTCCAATTGAAAAACATTGTCTAGCTTTGATCTTTGCAGCTCAGAAGCTAAGGCATTACATGTTTTCGTATAAGGTCAGTTTAATTTGACGAATTAATCATTTGCAATACCTAATGAGTTGACCAACGCTAGCTGACAGATTAGCTAGGTGGTCGATGGTATTGTTGCAATTCGATATAACTTTTGTGCATCTTCGCGCTATCAAAGGGCAGATACTAGCAAACTTTCTGGCAGCACACCCACTTCCAGCTTGGTCCCCTCTTAACGACGATATATCAGATGAGGATGTGTTGAATGTAGAATCTCCCAATGAACAGCGTTGGGAAATGTATTTTGACTGAGCTGCATCAGCTACAAGAGTCCAAGGTTCACTGAAAGCGATGCCTGGAAAGGCAGGAATTGGTTTAGTGTTCGTGACACCAGAGCGCGGAATGATGAGATATTCCTATCACTTTTCAGAGCCGTGCAGTAATAACGAAGCGTAGTACGAGACCTTAATTGCAGGATTAGAACTGACAATTTCGATGAGTATTACAGATGTCAACATATACGGGGATTCGAAGTTGATTATCCAACAGATCGTCGGTCAATATAGGATTATGAAACTGAGACTTGAGGAATACTATAAGTATGTCATAAAACTGTTGGAACAAATCTCGAATGTTACTTTGTACAGGATTCCTCGAGGGAATAACTCGCATGCGGATGCTTTAGCAAATTTAACTAAAGAACTTTCATTCCCACTGCTAGATTCAGTTGATATTGTTGTTAGAGGAAGATAAGTGTTATCCAGAATCGATACAAAAAGACTACGTGCAGCAAAGGAAAAGGATTCAGTGATAGCAGCTATAACGGTTGAGGATACTGAGGATTGGAGACAACTATTCGTCAGATATCTGCAGAAAGGTGCGCTTTCAGATGATAAGTCAGCGGCGTATCAGATACTTAAGAAAGCAATGTCATATGCACTGGCCAACGACATTTTGTTCAAAAAAACATTCGATCAGATATGGTTGAGGTGCTTGGGGCTGTAAGGAGGCACAGAATCTTGTTATGGTCATATTTCTACTGAATCACAACAATTCCTTTAGATTCATACCTTCCTTCCCCTGGCCGATATGTGTTGAATCTATATATATATATATATATATATATATATATATATATATATATATATATATATATATATATATATCTGAGCTAGGTATAAGACCTCCTGCAAGTGTACACGGCATCCTAGACTCTCCTTCTTTGGCACTTGCTACCACTGAGACCATATACCTCAAGTGGTGCAGTAGTGTCTTTGACAAGCTCTCAACTTGAAGATGAGTCCCTGTGTTTTTCTTCCTGACCTAGTTTTTCTATGGTATTACACATTTCCTTTAATTTGATAATTTGAAATCTTAACTACAAATCAAAATTTCTGCCTGCTGATCCTCAGCAATGATGTTGGCAATCCAAATTCACAGCTTCGAAAAAAATACACACACACATCAATCTTTAATAAATATCATTCTTGCTCATCCCAGCGGACAACACCTTCTATATCCCTAGTGGGTGTTTACTAAGCTACCCATGGTGGATATTAACGCAATTCCTAATTTACTAGTTATATACTTTTTAAGGGAAAGTTAACTTCAACCTTTCTCGATTGGTCTGTTGATCGCCTCGATCAACGCCAATACGCACGGTGTGCTTGTTTAACACACCACACTTATTGAGGGTCCATTTGTTGACCTCACTTTTGGGTGAGTTATATGTCTTTTCTTTAGTGACTAGGATCTAGCCTTAGGACTTTCCTTATGACTATCTTAGCATAACAGAAATTTAGACATTTTAACCAAGTCTCTGTTCTCTATGTTGGTTCTATATGTGATCAATAATTTTTAATATGAAGATTAGATGTTACATAAAGGAACCCTAATGAGAATTTCTATAGGACCTTTGGATCATAAGAAAGTCTTGCACCACTCTATATCTTTTTGGACTTCAATATATTGCGTTATCATTCATAATAATCATGATCATCATAAACATTGCATTTTCATATCACAATGTTGCAATCATTACACCCATGGGGCTGACCAAAATTATCTGAACCTATTGAATATTCTCTTCAAAATTCCTCAAAATTGTCATTGAATCACAAAATCCACTTCAAACCATTTAATATTATGATTTAGACCATTTGAAATCAAAAAATTGCAAAAATACCCAATTTTCCAAAAATTACCAAAATGTTTCTCGATCCTCAAAATATCAAATTTTCCGAAATCTCCCAGAGTCACCGATAAGTCCTAAAAATCACACCAAATCATTCCTTATGTCTTCCGGAGAATTTTGACTGTAATATTGTCATAATTTCGGACAACTTTTTGGCACATTGACATCAAAATAACGAATACTTAAAAAAAATGTTTTGGGGATCATAAAACCTTCCACATTTATCGAAAATGACCCTGGACACTGTAGTTTGACCATATTTTCTTCAAGTTAAAATACCTAATTTCTAAATAATATATTACACTAAATTAAACTACACCCAGCCGTATAGCGACCAACATGTACCACCTTAGCTTTCTTTGTTTAATTTAGAGTAGGATCTAAATTTTAATTTGTGCTGTTGATGTTTATTCCTGTAGATAACAGCATCCTTTCTTCCTGGGAATCAATATCCTGGTTATAGCTCAGCTGAAGAAACGTTGAGGTCATTTTTGCATACTATTCTAAAGGTGTTTCCGAAGCATCTACCCATTTTTTGTGATTTTTACAGTTTGGATATCAGAAAAAAAATTTAAAAAATTTACTGTTTAAATTAATCCAAGGTGCTTTCATTTTGCTTCAGGTGCCTTCGATTAAAAATGTTGTTTTGGAGCTAAATGGAGTTTTACTTACCCATGCTCTTGTAACTTCTCGTGAACTTCTCATTAAATGCGCACAACATTATTCGTGGTAGGCTTGCTGATTAAATTACCAAAAAATCACAAGATTTACTATATGAGCGATCCATTAACTTAAATTAGCCACCTCAAAAATTATGTCTTTTCAGGTACCTGATAAGAGCAATATATATCACAAAAGGAAGCTCTTTACTTCCTCCAGCATTTGCTTCGATCTTTGATGACACCGCAGCTTCTTCTCTTGATGTATTTTTTGACCCTTCAGATGGTTCAATTAGTTTACCTGGACTTACCGTAGGTATAATCCACCATATCAATCTAGGTTGTTCCAAGCATCTTTTTAGCATAAAGCATGTTGCATTCTTGCATACCTTAACAAGACACTGTGGGGAAAGAGCTTTGCTGAACTATTTCTGTTGATTTTATTTATTCTATATTATTACGTTTAATCTTTCTTTTTTTTATTATAGAGGGTTGGTGGGACTTTTTGAACTAGATCATTTTTATCTTTCTTTACTATACTTTTACTTGTAAGATATGAGAGCAACTTTCCCTATTCCGCTGGCCTAAATTTGGCCCACATTTACTGAATTTCTACGAGATGCAGCTATGATATACTCAATTAAAGCTGGGGATGCCAGCTAGAATGTTTAATAAGTTTTTTTAAATTTATTGCCTAGGTTTTTGGTTCAATTCTCCTATACACGTGTCGGCCATTTTAATTTTGATTTGAAAAATATAAGAAAATATGAAAATAGTTTTGATATTAATATGATTTTTAAAAGTAACATTTTGATTTAAAATATGTGAAACCAAACGAGTCTCACATTTTGAATAGTTTTGGTGACTAAGCACGATACCACAAATAATACACTTATACCGAAAAATAAACATATCATTTGTAGTAGGTTCAATCACCTAAACTAAAGAATTTGTGACATCCGTTTGGTCTTCGAAATATTTTATATGAGGCCAACTAGTTTTCCTATCTAATATAAAGATTAGATAGGGTTTATTTTACATAGGTTTCAAGTTTCCTATAGAGGCAAGCCTCTATATTTAATTACATCTTAAATGATCGTGATCACTTAAGAAAACTCTCGATTAAGATCAGTGGTTTTACATTCCAGATTTCAAAATTTAGGTTTCGAAGATTGGACATGGGAAAATCAAGTGGGAGTGGTTCAAAATAAGAACAGTTATTTTAAGGAATCCAAAAGAGCAAATAGTAACGGATATCATGGATCCAGGGAGAACCCCGGTGACCTCCCACCTAGCCTATTGTTTGGCTTTATGTCTTTGAAGTGATGTTTAATGTTTCATCTTGCGATTTATTTAGAATTTAGAACTTATGTTTGCACGATATCTGATTGTGTAAATATTCTAAAAAGATAGGAGGATTTACACCGTACCGTACGGTAACCTCGGAATCCTAAATGTTATGACTTATAATTACACAACGGGGTTGCACAAAAACCTATAGGTGATATGTGAGGGTTTACGCTGCGCTAGGAAAACTACCTCGAAATCCTATGGGTTATTTAAACTAAGGAAAGTGTTCGGTGATGTGAAAGTGTTTTGATGTTGCAGATCCATCTTGAAGTTGTTCCTCATCGTGTTGCCCACGGTGTTCGCTCCAATTTCTTCGCCGTAGCAACTCTAGGTTTGATGTTAATTCCTATATAACCACTAGGTTTTCTTATACTAAGGTATAGTATGTAACAAAACAATTAAGCATGCAATATAAAAAGAAGAGAACAGTAGAATGTACAGTAAAGAGAAAGAACAGTATAGCATGCTAAAAGAATAGTATAACGTACTAGGAAAAGCAGTATAACATGTTAGGAGAGTAATACAACTTGCTAGGAAATAAAAATGTTGCAATGTAAATCACATCTGTAAATTTGTGAAGTTCGCTGCTCCTTTAAGCTAGTTTTTATTCACTGTATAAATAAAAGAAACGTTGCTTGGAAACTTCGAGAAAATCGACAAATAAATCCACGACAAAAGGTTCGGGAAAATTGACGAGTAATATTTTAAATAAAACTATCAAAACCTCGGAAAAATCTCGGAGAAAAGACCACGAGTGCTTTGTCCAAAAATTTCAAGAAAACCATACGAAAAAGTTCATAAAGAGGGGATCGCAAGCACTCGAGTCGGGGCTAGGCTCAAATATATATTTCTTCTCGAGGGTTGTCGAAGGCTACTCGGTCACCCGGATGTATAAAGCCCACAACTCCATTAGAAGGATATCATATTGAACCTAACTTAGGAGGGTACTCAGCTCAGGATCGGTGATCAACAAATGGACAACCCGAATGTAACATATTTTAAAATTTAAGTTTTGACATGCTCATATGTTTCAAGCATACAAAAGAAAAATTGTTTTTTAATTTTGTAATGAAAATATTTTTTATAAATAATGTATATGTTCTTATTAATTTGTTTTATCATATTTGAAAAAGTATAGTTGTCCACAAGTCGATCACGTCATCGGGCCTAGGACTACCAACAACCTAAGAAGGTACAGGTCCTTCTTTAGTCTTATGTCGGTGAATTATACTTTCATCTTACAGATCATCAGGTCCCAGAATTGAGTCTTGGTGTTGTAATATGAGATATCATTCTGCTCTACCACCGGCGTGTCTTTGTCACTATCTCCCTACTCCCCAAAACAAAACTGACATACTTGAAACCTTGTTTGATGGTTTCACATATAGCAAAAAGCTATGCATGAGCACTTATGTATCAGACATAAGCACAGAAAACTTAACCAAGAAGCAAGGAAAGAAAAGAATAAAAATTGGGATGGGAGAGAGGAGGAATTGATTCACCCAAAAGATCGAAGGAATAAGGGTGAAGCAATCCTCAAAGTTATATCAAAAAGATCTAAAAATAGAGCCCAAGATCATTGAATCAATCCAAGAAGGATATTATTTTCTCAATTTTTTATAATTTGATCAACCCAGTAAGGGTATCCTTTCCAAATGACAATTTTATGAATTTCCAAACCCTTCATGAATTCAATTTATATCAATTTATATCAATTTATATCAAATTCATGATTTCCTAAAATAAAGCTATAAAAGCCTTTTATATTTCACAAATCAGGAAAAAAAATCAAGAACAGCAGCCTTCTAAACCTCCAGAGAGTTGTGCCCATATAAAAATCTTTTAATTCCACCCCTTCGTTAAAATCTTACCACAATTATATAAATGTAACATTAATTTAGAAAATATAGAAATGCTCATGGCCGGGGCAAAATGGGACTGAATAATCTTCAATAGGCTCGCGGATAAGGCCAGAAAAGAGAGTAGAGGGTCACGGGTAAAGCCAGAAAACGCACAACCAAGCTTCAACTAGCTCACGGGTAGGAGCCAGAACAAGCAAAACCAAACCCCATATAAGAAGCTCACGGCCACAGATGGCAAGGAGGAACTTAACACAACACAAACCCACGGGTAGGGGCAAAGAAGAAGGCCCCAAAGGCAGCATAGACCTACGGGTAAGAGCCAAGAAGAAGGTCCCAAAGGCAGCATAAAGAAACCACCATAAGTACTACCATTGCATTGTTTTTTACATACATAAGAGAGTGAATGGACAAGCTATTATACATCATTGAGATCGAACCCACTTTCATCATATAAAGCATAAGAACACTCATATCAAACATTCCCACCTAGAGATAGATATTAAAATTCATGAATTTTTGGATGACAAACTTGATTACCTATAAAAATCTTAGGAGGAACATTAAAGAGGAGGCCCCAGCCAAACCATGCCCAATAAAGGGGCCAAACCGAGCTCGAGGAATGGACCAATCAGTAAGAGATTTCAGCCAACATAAATCACCAAAAAGGAGCCCAAACCGAGCCCAAGAAAGGGGCAAACCGAGCCCAGCACAGGGGGCAAACCAAGTCCAAGAAATGGTCCGAACAGTAAGGGATTTCAGCCCACATAAATCACTAAAAAGGAGCCCAAACCGAGCCCAAGAAAGAGGCAAACCGAGCCCATGACAGGGGAAAAACCGAACCCAATAAAAGGTAAAATTCAGCCCAAATCTACCACAAAAAGAAGTTCCCAAAGGAGCCAAAACCGAAATCCATAAAGGCTCAACACGGAAATTTTCCAGCACATATTCAATCTCCAAAGGAGCAAAAAAAAAAAAGCTTGGCCTATAAAGGCTTAAAGCAAAGAAAACTTCCAACTTATATGCTGTCCTAAATGAGCCAAAAACTGTGGCCAACATATGGGACAAAACAGAATATAATTTCAGTTGAACCGAGCCTAGCTTCAAGCTAAACCGAATCTAGCAAAAGGGATCAAAAACAGAGAAACATTACAGGTAGATCGAACTCATCAAATGGGTCAAAACAAAGTCATAAAAATCAGATTTCATAAAACATTAGACTTCAAAATTTTTTGCACCCCAGCATATGTTTTAAGCAGGAATTGATAACAGAAAATAGATAATTGTAATGAATCCCTAAGGCCAAATATTTCTCAGTATTGAAATGAATTTCAGCACTTCCTTGATTCGAAAATAACAATAATAAAAGACTTCAGCATTTCATTTCCAACATGTATTCTAATAAGGGGTAGCAAGAGAAGCAAGAAACGAGCCCCAAACATAATTTTTCAACTCATAAAAAAAATAATTTCCAGCATGTATTCTAACAAGGGGCAGCAAAAGAAGCAAGAAATGGGCCCCAAACATAATTTTCCAACTCATAAAAAAAAATTTCAGCATGTATCAATACCTAGACTTCAAAATAAACTAAGTCATTCCTCCATTAACCTTTGCACGTGGATAGAGATGCCTCAACATGTCGTCCTAGATAAAATAGAATAGAGAGAAGAAGAAGAATACCTCTTTTCAGCATATTTAAAATAAAATTGAAAGATAATTCCAGGAAAACCACTCCAAGAGAAATATTTCCCCTAAAAACTTCAAGAAACGGCAACCACGAATGCTCCACGAACACTTCACACTCCAAGTGCATGAGAAAATAGATCTAGAGAAGATTTTAGAATAGTTTTCTTCCCTAAAAGCCTCCCACAGTAGAAACACAGCCTCTCATTTCTCTCCAAAAGTTTTTCAACAACTTCACACAATAATCCCAGACGCATTTTCATAGATAGAGAAGAGAAAATAGACCTCCACATACCAGCCACACTGGCCAACCAATCAAGAAGAGAGAAAAGAAGAGTCACAATAAAGGGGAAGAGGGTATAGCCTAGAGTAGAAGGAACATTGACCAGCTCGCCTCCTCTAATTGGAGAGTCGAACGGCTGTCGTGCCACGTAAAGAAGGGGAAGAGACAAGGAAGAAGACGGGAGTCGCGTGGATCCACCGTGGAACCGAGGGCACGGGCGAGAGGGAGCGGGACGAGCGCAAGCCCTGTTCGAACCCGTGAATGGGTAGAACAGGGAGAAGGGGTGCTGGTGGAGCTGTAAATAAGGTTTAGGGTTTAATGTGATTATAATTTAGGGGGTAAAATTTATAAAAAAGTATTTAATATTTTGAAAATTAAAAATTGAATTTGTGTTTTATTCGTGCGTTTAAACGTAACAAAATTGGTATCATTTTTTTGTAACTTTGACATTCCGGACGCGCTGGTACGGTTTGTTTTGCCGTCGGAGGTCGTTTTGACGAATTCGTTTATTTGCGTGCAAATTTTCTCGTGTCGGAAATATGACAATATGGGTGTCTTTTCCTTCTAAAATTGGTGTCTCGGACGCGTTAGCGCAGCCCAATTTGTCATCGGAGGTCTTTTGGAGAAGTTTGCATTTTCATCCATCCTTTGGGCTTAATTGAAGTTTTATCTCGTGTGACTTAGTGAATTTTGTGCATTTGGTGTGTGTGTGTGACAATAAACTCATGAGGAGGTTTTCCTAGGGCTTGAGGTCCTATTGGGAACTTCTCCTTTAGTCTCCACACAATGGCCCTCAACCGTTCGTCCATAAGACTATGGTTTTGAGACTATAAATGCTAGACATCACAGGAAAATAGGAAGAGTTTTGGAATTTCTAAGGGGACAGGTTTCAATGCTGGTTTTCTAAGATAGTCAATAGGAAACTCCTAGAGCTAGATTCTAGGCTCTAGGAAGAAGAAGTAAAGACCTCACAAAAATGAGGTCAACAACACGATAATAAACTCCCAACTTAAGAACTTTTACATGGGTGAAAGGTAAAAATAAAAATAAAAATACTCAAGTTCCTATAAAGTTTTAAGTTTTGAGCTCGGATATAATTGGAATTAAAAAAAAAAATTTGATTCTTATGTTTTGAAAAAATTTAGCGTTGTTGTTATATTTTTTCAACGTTAGCAAACCTGCATTCACAGATGTTATACAACAACAACAATAATGACGACAATACAACAACAACAAGTCTTTATCCCAGTAAGTGGGGTTGGCTACATGAATATTTTTTTCTCCATTGCATTCACAAATGTTATGATGTCCAATAAAAGTTGATTCGATTTTTTTTTTTCCTTTCAACTTATCTACTGTTACACATTTATGTTTTCAATTATTGTCTTGTATCCAAGATAGTTATTAGATTTTGCTTGCTGGGGATATGGATTAGTTCCCAAGACATTTTGCTGAATGCCATGGACACATGCTTAAAAAAAAAGTCACTTGAAA